>APFE031695012.1:2607-36978 GCA_000404065.3 Pinus taeda | reverse complement strand
GATAAGATCAATCACAACAATAATGGATTTGGCTTCATCACTTGGAAGCTTCTATGGAATGGTGGCAAACTACTTCCCATTCAAGGAGATTCGAAGCCAAACCATCCTCACTTAACTTGGATTCAGTTGGTGAAGGTGTTGGATAGAACTTTCGGAGGTTGATTAGTTCAAAACTTTGCCCAAAAAGGTTGGCGTGATTGCGACTCTAAGACAGAGTGCTAATGGCACGCCCCTTTAATAGGATTTTCCCCATTGGCGCGGGCATAACACAGTGGGCCAACGCTAATGTAAAAAGGGTTGTTTTTAAGGCCAAAGAGCAGGAGATGTCTTTAGGGCATATGAAGCACATGTTCAGAGGTGAATGATGAAAGTGGTTTCATGTCTTGTCACTTCTCACAAGTCCCGAAATGAGTCCTCCAAAATGCAGGAGAGGGGTAACAGGGACGGTGACAAACGGTGACAAATTACTGTGTAACAGATGCCCCCTAAAGCATGAGGCATGAGAGAGAGAGGGGTGAAGTGCTTTACAAGAACATGCGTGACTGAAAACACTGCCGCCGGAGAACCTGCGAAAAGAAGTACAACTGATATCTCAAGCACATGATATATGTGGCATGGGCGCAGCCATGCATAATAGAGTATATATAACTGGATCCCAGGTATGGACGCAACCATCCGATGAGGATCTATAAATGGACTCAGATATGGTCGCAGCCATCCAATAAATGAGTCATGTAATGATTATAATAATCCACAAAACGCAACCCGGATTCTAATATGCATAATCCGGGGTCTTGCGCTCCAACTCAACTCGAACACAGTACAAGTTCACGCATGTGAATATAGGAGTCGAAGTCGAACATGCATGAACATCGTCTGATTACCAGTCAATGATGAAAACTGTTAACAGACGCGAGAGGTGCCACCAATAATGACGATGGTCCTCAAGGTACTATAGGTACATTCCACGGCGTGTGAATCAATGAGTCGGTGTCGAACACCCGTAGAATCATCCGACCGGAGGCCAATGATGAAAACCTCGCGTTGAACACGAAGAACTTGCCATTGAGGTATGCAGGCTCCAAGGTACCTGAAGAGAGTCTCTAGGTCACCTTCCTGGATAATGAGCTGAAGTCGACAGGAAGTGATCTTGATCGAAGGTGGGCCATAATGTTTCCCACATCATCGACATGAGACAGAGAGATACAATATGTTTTGTGTGAGATATCGGAGGGAGGTTGAGTATTCTTGCAGAGGTCAACTTCTCTTGAACATATCGGCGACACAACGACGGATTTGGCAGTATTTGAGGTCGAATGATCAGGGGTCATGATGACGAGACGATGAGCAGATGAATGGTCAAATAGGATAACCCAAACCCATGGAGGCAAATGTGAAGCGAGATCAGATGTCCCCACCCAGACACGAGTTCAGAAAGTGACATGTTCAAGAGCGACATAGTGCCGATGACGATGATTATGATTCCTTTATTCCCCCACCATTTCTAGCGAGTACCCCGGTTATTTTTGGATGGCAAGCTTGACGGGGATAGCATATGCTTGAAAGGCGTCATTTCGACTGAATCCCATGTCATTGAATTTTAACGAGTCTGACAAAGGAAGAACTCGGCGTCTTTTCATGTTTAGAGAGTCTGAAAAGACAACAAAAAGAAAACTCCAGGGGTGTCCTTTTTCGTAAAGTTGTGTCTCTCGAGCCCGAAAAAGTATAAAACTATGCTCGAAAGAACCGCCTGATCATTACGATCGAGGAGTACTTTTCGTAAGTAGTGACATCAACCCGAAAAAGTTAAAAAGCGATCGATATCACGTCGTTTCATTCCCATTAACGAAATTGAAACGAAAAAGGTCTGACGATCTTTTCATTCTTTATACGGTTGGAAAAAGAGTTTAAAAACGACCACCTCTTATTTATGTTTAACGAGTCAAGAGGAATAACTCGACAATCTTTTCATCTTTAAACGGTCAGAAAAGAGCTGAAAGAAGACCTCCATTTTTATTCTCTTTAGCGAGTCAAAAAGGAAAAGATACTCGGTAATCTTTTCATATTTTACGAGTTAGAAAAGAGCTTAAAGGTGACTCGGGCATAGGTTCATTTTTACACAAGCTTGAACCATGGAGAACTCTGCTTGGATTCGGTTTCATTGTTTACACAAGCTTGAAATGAAAAACTATGCTTGTTATAAGTTTGCATGCCCCCAACATAATGACGCAAAACGAGGTACATGCCCCCCAAGCTTCATTGCATTCAAAGAAGTGGATGGAATGAAGGTTCACTTTCGAGATTTTGGAAAGACTCGACTGATATTTTACGAGATCTTAATCAAAAGACTCGATTTGGAAAGGGAGTTGTTTCATTTTTTAATGAGGTTGACACAGTAAAAGGACTATCCTCATAACCCTTGTTTCATTTTTTAACGAGCTTGACACAAGATCAGGAACTATGCTCGATCAGACCCAGTTTCATTTTTTAAGGACCTTGACATAGGAAAGCGAACTATGCTCCGAACAGACCTAATTTCATTTTTTAAGGAGCTTGACATAGGAAAGCGAACTCTGCTTCGACTAGACCCAATTTCATTTTTTGAGGAGCTTGACATAGGAAAGTGAACTATGCTCCGACCGAACTTCATCATAATGAATAGGAAGTTGGGGCTTCCAAGAGTGGCTCTCCCGGTGGGAGGTCAACATCTCGAAAGTCAGGACCCAATTCCCCTAGGACACTATGCACGACGGCGGCATCGCTGGATACAGGTATGGGATAGGTGGCCACGTAGTTGATTTGCGGGGGGGCAGATACAACTGGTGGATAAAAACTAGGAGGGGACAACAACTGCGTAGGAGGCATCGGGGGACTAACGAATGACAATTGATCAATAGTCACCATTCTTCCATCGTGTGGAAAGCAAACCACACGGAAAAGCGAAGAGACAAGGGCCCCCATAGCATAAACATAGTCGCAACCAAGGAGAAGACTGAAATCTAAAACACCTTGGGTAACCAACACATTGATATAGACGGTTTTACCTCCCAAAGTAATAGGGAACTTCGGGAGGAATCCTAGAGATGGACAGGCTCCTCCGTCGAAAGCCAACAGATTCTGCATGACCGGCCTGAGCTGCGGGGAACCTAAAGCTTTCCAAGTAGTGTACGGCATAAGACTGACCGACGCACCTTCATCCAGAACAGTGCCAGGTACTACCTTATCACAGGCAAGTACCTTAATCTGGAAAGGCACATGGGATGGAAGGCGGAAAGTGGTCAGGTGACTCCAACCAAAGGAGATGGCCAAACGACTTGGTGGGGGAATCGTATGATCGCCCCCATGCTCCATAGGAACCGAAGAGGGACTTTCGGGAGCAGCTGGGATAGGAGAGTCATTTCCGGACTCAGGGGAATCTGAGGAGATGAGAAGAACATGGGAATTACGCCCTTCCAAAACAGAGTGATCGGGTGGTGAACTCGAGTCGACACTCTTTTCGAGCAATAGTTGGTCTGGAACAGGTTGGGCAGAGCCAGGTTCAGGAAGAGGAGGCTGGAAAAGAGAGGAATTTGAACCAATCTCGTTGTCAGTAGGGGGACGATCTACAACTGCAGAAAGACGTTGATATCCAACGGGGAGTTGGGGTGAGGGAGCCGCGAGACTTTCCAAGACATCAGAGGCTTTATCCATGAGCGGACAAAGGTGAAGGGGATGATTGCCTTCACCAAGTCTGCAAGGGATTCGAATCGTCCCTTTTCCTTTACTATTCCCAACTGATAAGGTAGCATTGTCGTGAGATCCAGAGGGCGATGAAGGGCGGGCCGGATCACGGGACCATACTTCTAAGACCTTGGGAATGCCAGGACAATCGCGAAGAAGGTGGTCATCCTTGCACAATCGACAAGGAAACTTGACCTTCCGTGGAGGAGCAGAAGGTGGCCCGACTTCAGGTGTACTCGAGGGGGTAGTTGTGCTTTTAGCCTCTCCCTTGAGAGCCTTCTTCTTCTTAGCCACCTGGTTACTTGAATCGAGACTTTCACCAGGCGAAGTAGAATATGAGGACGTAGAAGTGGGCGTAGAAGGGGAGAGGTCGACCTTAGAATCAACATGAGGTTGTTCAGGTGGAGGGACTGATTGATCAGTAGGTGAGACAGCAGGGACCAGAGAGGTTGAGAACAACCAAACATGCAACCCAACAGTTAACCCTGGGAGGGACAACGTTGCCATGTAAGGAGCACCAATATTCCCGAGAGGAGGGAAATGACCAGGATTCCCGTTAGGGGGGGAACTTAGGTTGGTGAACCCCGAGAAAGTTTCCATCAAGAATGAAAAAGAAACCTACTCAAGCTAACGCGAACAAGACCTAACCAGCTAAATGTGAACGCGGCTGAATAAATTTTAAGACAAAGGAACTGAACTTGACCTTTTCATGTTTTAAGAGTCGAGAAAAGGACAAAAAGGTGACTCTAGTCACCTTCGAATGTTTTGTGAGCCCGAAGTGACAAACTGCTCAAGTGAGCCTTTTCTTTTAAGGAGTCCGAAAAGGATCGAAAGTGTCTGCTATGAGAAACTAGGCAAGGGGTTAACCAGACAATCCGTAAAACTGCATATACACCTTAGCAATCATATGAAAGCCAAGGACTTTCCGTACGGCAGTCAATCTTCCTGAATGTTGTGTTCGGTGCGTTACGGGCTGTAAGGCGGTAGACACGGCTTCCTATGGATCAAGGATGATAACCTAGTGGAGTCTCCCCATATATACGCGACAGTACATGGGAGCACAAGTCCGTACTAGACCACAGTTGAATCACACAAGGAAGACTCACCCAACCTTAATGCGAGAACAAAAGTGACTAGGTTTAACGATGCTAGAGCACGTCTCTAGCCTAGACCTCTAGATGTTTGCGTTAAGTTCCAATGCGTTGTTAAGTTTATTCAGTTCATTTTATGGTTGATCTTCAATTAAGTTTCGGTTTCAGGTCCTACCGTATGTAATCTTTCAAAATTCCCTAAATGCAATCTATATGCCAAAACATGTCATTTCATTCGATGAATGCTAGTTAAGAGAGAGTTCAAGAGCTTTCATCAAAAAAAATGAGCACAATCAATCAAACACCCTAATGCAGCTAATGGCAAATAAATAAAACTTTTTCTTTCAAGAATACAAAACGACGAAAAGTTCTATTCCATTAACTATTGAATGCAAAAGAGATTTGTTCGATTTCTTTTTCAAAGGCACAATGCACTAAGATGAATTTTGAGAAATGACAACAAACAAATTCCGTTCAATACAAGCACATTTATTTCCCTAAACCACCAAGAAAACCTCCAAAGAACGAGAAAATTCCCAGAAACACCAATGAGCCGTGTAATCTAGGCTCAAAGTGAGGTGAAGCGGAATTCAAGTGAAGACAAAGCAAGTCACTCAAATAACGCAACAAAATGATTCACAACTACCAAGCAAGTGCAAGGGAGAAATTAGAGAGTCGACTGGACCAACAGAAGACCAAAAACACCTAAGGGAGGCTCGACACACAAAGCCACTAGATGCCCTAGGGTTAAAAATGTGAAATCGATCGAAGAAGGCAAACACCCAAAGGGTAAAGGTAATCTATGCACAATTCACTTGAAAAGTGTGCAAATGTAATCTATGCACAAATGAGAATTCTAATTATGCAAGTGTGATCTATGCAAGAGAATTCTCAAACACAAGATGATCTAATGTAATCTAAGAACTAGTCAAGTGCAAAATCAAGAAAAATTGGGTGAGATTTTCAAAGATCAAAAAATAAAAACACTCAAAGGCGATTAACACTCATACACAATTTAGCCCCCCCCCGACGAATGAGGGGGAAATTTTTTTGCAAAAACAAAAGCAAAAAAACGCAAAATTGTGAAGAGAATGAGACAAACCTTCAAGTAATGATCAAAGGAAATCAAATTAAGAATCTCTCAAAAAGAGACTTAAAACCAGCCAAACCAGACTCCAACATACTCAAGCAGTCAGAAAAAGATGTGGTAGGATACAAATCCAAGCTCAAAAGGTAGGCAAACAAGCGAACTCAAAAAGCTAAGAGGCCTAGCGCGACTGTCAGGCTGTAACTCGCGCTATATAGGGATTGGTGCAGGTTGTCAGTTAGCAACAAGGGCCACTGGCGCGACTGCCAGAGGAAAAGCCGCGCTAATAAAGTTTTCCAAGTTCAAAAAGAAAAATAAGCGGTCCAGGGCTCAGTTTACAGTATCTAGGCAAGCCAGGAAGCAAGAGGCAGCAATAAATTCAATCCAAAAAGCTATCCAGACAAGCAAACAAGAGGAAACCAAAGAGGCAAGACAAACTCCAAATTGTTCAATCCATAAACCAAACCGGAGATTGACTGAAGCGGCTTTGATCTACTTCGCTACTGCAAAGCAATAGTGTTTCGAAGGCTATCTAGTCGTGCTTCAGACTTCGTCTAAGTTTACAAATTAAACAACAAGCTAAACTCCCCAGCGGAGTCGCCAAATTGTTGGAGAGGTAAATCCCCTCTACGGATAGAGGCGATCCCTACTAGCCCAGAATGGGTCTAGCAACAATCAAACAATGCTATCACACAAGTTCCTAATTGCAAATAAAAGGTAGGTGATGAAGACCTACTTGAGTTCCAATGCTTCTGTTCGTAGAAGAGATGTCGCCCACGCTCCTTTGTCTTGGCCGGTCACAGTCCTCCACTATCCCCGTGAATGGACACCTGCACACACAAAGAGAACAACACAAACACAAGCGTGAAATCTAATATATGCAATTATACATCAGTCAGGAAGGATATAATTCAACATCAACCATTACAAGTACAACGAGAATGGAACCATAATGATAGTCATCTATTATTAATAATCAACAAAGGAGAATACAACCAGCGTCCTGACGTCAAGTCCTCCTTTGGCTGGGTGCTCAGCTACACAAGTCTTGCAAAGCTTGAAGGGGTGAGGGACAAGCTCTCTCTCTCTTTAGTGATAAGGTCTCCTTGCTTAGGTCAAGCCTTATGGACACAAAGAAGGCTCTTGCAACTCCAATCTCTTGATATCTTCCGTTTAGCACAAGTATTGCCACTAGAATCAGAATTAGAACTAGAACTAGAACTAGAACTAGAACTAGAACTAGAACTAGCTTGCTCAAGCCATGGAGACAAGATTTTATAGATGAAAAGGAAGGGATAAGATCAGTCACAACAATAATGGATTTGGCTTCATCACTTGGAAGCTTCTGTGGAATGGTGAAAAATTACTTCCCATTCAAAGAGATCCGAAGCCAAACCATCCTCACTTAACTTGGATTCAGTTGGTGAAGGAGTTGGATAGAACTTTCGGAGGTTGATTAGTTCAAAACTTTGCCCAAAAAGGTTGGCGCGATTGCGAATCTGGGATAGAGCGCTAATGGCGCACCCCTTTAATAGGATTTTCCCCATTGGCGCGGGCATAACACAGTGGGCCAGCACTAATGTAAAAAGGGTTGTTTTTAAGGCCAAAGAGCAGGAGATGTCTTCAGGGCATATGAAGCTCATGTTCAAAGATGAATGATGAAAGTGGTTTCAAGTCTTGTCACTTCTCACAAGTCCTGAAATGAGTCCTCCAAGATGCAGGAGAGGGGTAACAGGGTCAGTGACAAACGGTGACAAATTACTGTGTAACAATTGGCATATAATAACCTCTTTGATTTACCTAGTCTTGTTTAGAATGAGAGAAATACGAGACTTTCTTGGATTCAAATTATACATGTGCTTTGATAATGAGACAAGAGTCCCCTAACAACATGATTTTCCTAGTCCTTAGATTTGAATTGTACATGTGCTTTGATAATGAGATGAAAGTCCCCTAACACCGTGATTTATACATTTCTTTGATAATTAAATGAGAGTCCCCTAACACCATGATTTATACATTTTCTTTGATAATGAGATGAGAGTCTCCTAACACCATGATTTGCTTAGTTGTATTCATAATGAAAGAAATATGATAGTTTGTTGGATTTGAATTATACATGTGCTTTGGTAATGAGATGAGAGTCCCCTAACACCATGAGATTTCTACAAGAGGGCATAACAGGGCAATAGAGATATGAATAACACTTTTCCAACACCTACTCCTCAGGGAAAAAATATTTATTAATATTATTATATCCCAAGTATAAATACGATGTATTGCAATGTAATCTAAATAAATAAAAAACGATACAAAACGTTGGCTTAGAAAAGAGTGCACAATTTCTTTAATGCATTGGTAACTTCTCAACCATTTCCTCTCACAAATTCATTTAGCTTATTTTTCATGTGAAAGAAAGTGGATTGAGACCTAATGATCAAGAATGGTCATCTTTATTTTGATTGTAGATTTTGGGAATATTTTGAAATTTGACAAGCTTGACCTCACTCTTGTCTATGGCGTTCCATAATATTCTCAAATTCTGTGATTTAACTTCAAGGGTTAATAAGATGTGCTTCTTCACAAAAGGTCACAGGTTCAAATCTAGAGGGAATATAGTGGGGAATAGAGTATATACACCTTTGTAAAATTTAGCAATCAAATATTTGCATGGAGATGGATCCCTTACTTGTGTGTCAAATTTCTAAGTGAAGATGGATCATAAACAAGAAGATCATGAATTTAAAATTATATTATTATTATTATTATTATGTTTATGAGTTGTAATATTTTTTGTTGTAATGTTCTAGTCCATGTAAAGATAGTGATTTTTGTGTTACATGTTGTTCTTGCTAATATCGATGATAGGTGTGATAATAGTAATCAACGCAAGATCACTACCACCAACAATAACAATCTATTTGATAAATTTATGCTTGAGCTGCAACTATGATTGTTGAAAGGGTTGTCCCTCAAATAATTGTCAATGTCATGACTGGTTTGTAATGATTTCAATTAATTTTTATTTTTGAACCCCTATTTTTCCATATCATATGATCCCCCACAAACTGAGTTATTCCTTCATTCCCATCTTGTCAACTAGTGCCCATCTACCAAATTACATGGAAATCCCATTTACTTCTTACACGATGAAAATGTGGCACGTCTAGGTGGATACCTCCTTTCCACTGCCCAACATTGTTGTATATGGCTTCCAATCATATATTCCTATGCTTTGAGGTTCACTAGAACTAGTCTCCCGGCCATATTTGTCTACAATCCCATGACACCCAACCTATGAATGACATGTTTGTGGCACATACAAAGGAACTCTTTATGTTCAATGGCCTTTGTGTAGCCATACAAATAGTGAACTAAGATGGCAATATCATTAGACATCGAAAATGAAAAGTGGGAGGAGCCTCTTGCATTGAATCATTGCCACTACACATTGATAAGAATGGCATAGATTGAAGGACAATTGTGCATAATAAGTGTAAATGCATAGAATTCGCTATGATTAGATATGTGAAAATTGGACATCTAGGGGAAAGACAATCACACATGGGTATCACACATGGGTTAGACCATTACCATGTCGTTTCATATGGAATCCTCTAACAATATCTCTGTATTTGGAGGAGGATTTGCGTTGTGAATTGGTAGTAACGAGAGATTCTGGGTTTATCATATAAGAGAAAAGTTTTGGACCTATGTGGGAATTTTCCATGAAGATATATGCACATGCAGGAATGTTGCAATGAATAAATGTACATTCTACATGCCTAGCCTTTTAAGATTCCAAAGCGAAAAAGCACTCCAAGGGAATCATGATGTTCTTAGTATCAAAGTGCGACTTGTGCATTTTTTTCATTTGTGGTGCCATGGTACCTTTTTGTTGAGGAATGTAAATAGAGCCAGTCTCCATAATTATATTTGAAATGTATTTTTCAAGAGAAAGAAAAAATAAAAATAAATTTTATTATTAAATAATTTGCCTTATTAAAGCAAGGGTTTCATGCTTGAGTCAATTGTTTTTAGGTCAAAGTCTCCATCGAAGTCTTCTACAGTTTATGTTAAGTTTCCTTATCCATGTCACAATGTAAAGAAACCTTCTTGGGAATTATTTGTCAAGAAAGAAAAATATTTTAATGTAAATTAGGTGAATTAGGCCTCCTCCACCAAGTCAGCCTCAAGGAAGGACAAGTCAACCTCATTTGAAGAATTCGAACACCTAAGATGACTATATATAAGAAACACTCAACTCATTTGGAGGACACCTCACACAAGTTCAAATTGTAGTAGCTGGGAAGAAAAAAAAGTGTGAAGTTCAAGAAGGAAGCTGGAATTGAAGTTTTTCGGCCTCTCTCTCTCATGTGCGATGAAATTCAAACTCTGCATCAAGGTCAAAGTTGTGAAGTTTTTGCATCAAGATCGAAGTTATTGCATTGAGGTCGAAGATGTGAAGTTGTTGCATCAAGGCCAAAGTTGTGAAGTGTTCTGTGTGGAGCATGATATTTCAGAGGTCTTTGTTTCAGCCAGATGTATACCCTAGGAAGTTTGTACACCCCTCCATGCAGGGGAGTGCGGGGGGGACTTGTCCCCCCTACGAGGGTCCGGGGTGGGCCGATCCCCCCCGGCTGGGGGGTCCGGGGCCAGTGCCCTCGAAGCTAAAAACTGATGTAAAATTGCCTTGTAAAAGTATAGTAATTTCTAGTCAATCTGGTCATTCATTAGGCAGATGATCTGACGGTAGAAATTATGTTTAGTTTAGGGTTTTTTGCCCTAGAAGGAAACCCCTCTCTTTGGATGAGGGCATTGTATTGAGTCTGTGTAATATATGTGTATTCTCCGAGCGAGAAGCAGAGAGGTGAGACTGTGAGGGAAAACAAAGGATATTACAACGGATTTGCTGTAGGTTGTGTCTCTTCATTTTGCTGGATAATAGAAAGGAAGGACTGGTTGTTCGGGGTGGATGTAGCCCAAACTAGGTGAACCACGTATATCTGTTTCTCGCTTGTTTTATGCGTTTTCTGTGTTTATATTTCTGCAATATTTTATGTATTCCATTGCTCCATAGTATATAATTTTCTAACAACTGGTATTAGAGCCGAAGGTCTATTTGGCTGATAAACTCGCAGGAAAGAAGGGTTCCTCGTTCGAGTGGGAGCAATGGCGGAAGATGGTAAGTTTAGGGTCAAGAAATTTAATGGCCAAAACTTCTCGTTGTGGAAGATGCAGATGGAATATTATCTGTATCCGAAAGATCTATACCTACCATTGGGCGGAAAATCAAAGATGCCGATGGGTATGACAGACGAAGAATGGAACCTTCTCGATAGAAAGGCACTTGAAACAATATGGTTGTGCCTCGCAGTGTCGGTCGCCTTCAACATTTTGAAGGAAACAACGACAGAGGGTTTGATTAAGGCATTAGAGAAACTATATGAAAAACCCTCGGCCTCAAACAAGGTATTTCTTATGAAACGGTTATTTAATATGAAGATGTCGGAAGGTGGATCTGTTGCAGACCATTTAAATGATTTTAATACTGTTACAAGTCAGTTATGTTCTGTAGGGGTAAACTTTGATGATGAAGTTAGAGCTCTGCTATTCTTGTGCTCATTACCAAAAAGTTGGAATGGTTTAGTAATGGCCATTAGTAACTCTATTTCTGGATCTAGTACTTTAAAATTTGATGATGTTGTCAGTGCTATCCTTAGCGAGGAAATGCGACGGAAAAGCTCCGGTGAGACATCGGGTAATGCATTGAGTGCAGAGTCTAGGGGAAGAAAAATGGAAAGATGAAAGAGCTCAAGATATCGTAGTAAATCAAGGAAAGGCAGATCCAAGTCCAGATCGGGGATAGTGTGCTAGAAATGTGGAAAGAAAGGACACCTAAACAAAGACTGTAGATATCAGAAGGGAAGAGAAGGAGATGCACAACAAGAAAACAATCATGAAGCAAATGTGACAAGTGAGGTGTTACAAGATAATTGATTCTTTCTTTTGAAAATATTACTGATTCCTGGGTGGTAGATTCAGGGGCCTCATTCCATGCCACACTTGATAAGAAATATTTTGATCACTATGTTCAAGGAGATTTTGGACAAGTTCATTTGGGTGATGATAAACCTTGTAAAATTGTTGGAATGGGTAAGGTTCTTGTAAAACAATAGAATGGAAACCAATGGCTACTAAAGGAGGTAAGGAATGTTCCAGATCTAAAGAAAAATATGATTTCAACAGGGCAGTTAGGCGGTGAAGGTTGTGTGACAACTTTCACATATAAAGCTTGGAAGGTCACCAAAGGAGACCTGGTAATAGCAAAAGGCGAAAAGTTTGGTACATTGTATTTATGCAATGGTATTTCTAACTCTGTTAATGCTTTAACTTCCAAAGTAGAAGATGTAGCATTATGGCATCATAGGCTCGGACACATGAGTGAAAAGGGGATGAAGATTCTTCACTTAAGGAATTTGTTGCCGGGTTTGAAGAATGTTGATTTGGATTTCTGTGAGAATTGCATTTATGGAAAACAGAAGAGAGTCAGATTTCTCAGAGTTGGGAGAGAAAATAAGAGTAAAAAGTTAGAGCTTGTGTATACAGATGTATGGGGACCCGCTCAAGTACCATCTCTCGGTGGCTCTCGTTATTATGTTGCTTGTATTGATGATGCAACTAGAAAAACTTGGATTTATTGTATTAAGAATAAATCTAATGTATTTGATACTTTCAAGAAATGGAAAGCTTTGGTTGAGATTAAGACAGGAAAGAAATTGAAGTGTCGTAGATCAGACAATGGAGGTGAATATTGCAGCAAAGAGTTTGATAGCTACTATTCAGAACATGGAATTCGCAGAGAGAATACAGTTCCAAGAACACAACAAGAAAATGGTGTGTCAGAAAGGATGAACAGGACAATCATGGAGCGTGCACGGTGCATGAGATTGCATGTAGGATTGCCTTTACAGTTTTGGGTAGATGTTGTAGATACTGCTATTTATCTAATAAACAGAGGGCCTTCAAGTTACTTGGATGGTGGTGTTCCAGAGGAAGCATGGACAGGTAAAAAGGTAAATTACTCCTTTTTAAAGCCTTTTGGTTGTAAGACCTTTGTCCATATTGATAAAGAAAATAGAAAAAAGCTTGAGGCAAAGTCAAAGAAATATACCTTTATTGGATATGGTGTTAATGATTTTGGTTATTGCTTATATGATTACGAAAATCACAAAATCATTAGGAGCAGAGTTGTACTATTCAATGAAAATGTCTTGTATAAGAATCAGTTGCAGGAAAAGAAACAGGAAAAAGAAAACAAGGAATACACAGTCCTTAATGAAATCACTGAAAAAGTAAAGGTACCTGAAAATAATAATAATCAACAACCACAACAACAGCAACCACCACAACAACAACAGGCACCCCAAACACCTGAAAGTGGTGTTAGAAGATCTACCAGGATAAGTAGACCCCTTGAACGATGCTCTCCTTCATTATATTATTTATTGTTGACTGATTCTGGTGAACCCGAATGTTATGAAGAAGCAATGCAGGTTGAAAGCAGGAAGAAGTGGGAGGTAGCCATGGAAGAAGAGATGGACTCCTTAATGCATAACTAGACTTGGGACTTAGTTAGGTTGCCTATAGGAAAAACTACATTGAAGAATAAATGGGTTTACAGGCTAAAGGAAGAAGATGGAGGAAAACATAGGTACAAAGCTAGACTTGTGGTGAAGAGGTTTGCACAGAAGAAAGGTATTGATTTTGATGAAATATTTCCTCCTGTTGCTAAAATGACTTCAATCAGAACTATTTTAAGTCTAGTCGCAGTTGAAGATTTTCATCTTGATAAATTAGATGTAAAGACAACCTTTCTACATGGGGATTTGGAGGAATAGATATATATGAAGCAACCACAAGGATATGAGGTGAAAGGGAAGGAGAAACTAGTGTGCAAGTTGAAGAAGAGCTTGTATGGCTTAAAACAGGCTCCAAGGCAGTGGTATCTAAAATTTGACAAGTTTATATCTGAACAAGGTTATACTAGATGTCACTCTGATCATTGTGTTTATATGAGAAAGCAAAATGATGCCAGCTATATTATATTGTTATTGTATGTAGATGACATGCTTGTTGCAAGGTCTAACATGCAAGAAATAAAAGTGCTCAAAAGAAAATTGGCAAATTCATTTGCAATGAAGGATTTGGGAGCTACAAAACAAGTCCTTGGTATGAGAATCACTAGAGACAAGAAAAATCGCAAATTAACATTGTCTCAGAGTGAGTACATACAAAAGGTGTTGAAAATATTTAATATGCACAATGTAAAACCAGTTAGTACACCTTTTGCTAGACATTTCAAACTTAGTAAGGAAATGTGCCCAAAGACCCAAGAAGACATGGATTATATGTCTAAAGTTCCATATGCATCAGCAGTTGGAAGCTTAATGTATGCAATGGTTTGTACAAGGCCTGATATTGCACATGTAGTGGGAGTTGTAAGCAGGTACCTGAAAAATCCAGGAAAGGAACATTGGATGGCAATAAAATGGATTCTCAGATATTTGAAAGGTACCATAAATCAAACATTATGCTTTGGTGGTTCAAACATTTCTCTACAGGGATATGTTGATGCAGATATGGCAAGTGACAGAGATAATAGGAGGAGCACTACAGGATATGTATTTATTGTTGGTGGAACAACTGTCAGTTGGATTTCAAAAATCCAAAGTGTTGTTGCACTTTCAACAACAGAAGTAGAGTATGTTGCTGCTATAGAGGCTAGTAAAGAAATGATTTGGTTACAAAGGTTTATGGGTGAATTGGCTAAGGAGCATGATATAGGCACGTTATACAGTGATAGCCAAAGTGCCATTCATCTTGCAAAGAACTCAACATTTCATTCCAGGACCAAACACATACAGCTCGAGTACCATTTCATACGATTAGTGTTGGAAGATGGAGAGTTGAAGTTGAAAAAGATACACACTAGCCAGAATCCTACAGATATGCTAACAAAAGTTGTAACCAGGGAGAAATTGAGAATATGCTTAGTTTCAATTGGTCTTCAAGGATGACGACGAAGACAAGAAACAACCAGGTCCAAAGAGGAGTCATTGTCCAGAAAATGAAGCAGCGGTGGAGTTGCTACAATCATTCTCCAAGTGGGAGATTGTTGTGTGTGGAGCATGATTATTCAGAGGTCTTTGTTTCAGCTGGATGTATACCCCAGGAAGTTTGTACACCGCTCCATGCGGGGGGGTGCGGGGGGGATTTGTCCCCCCCACGGGGATCCGAGGGGGCCGATCCCCCCCAGCTGGGGTGTCCGGGGGCTAGCGATCCCCCAGCAGGGGCTTGGGGGCAGTGCCATCGAAGCTAAAAACTGATGTAAAATTGCCTTGTAAAAGTATAGTAATTTCTAGTCAATATGGTCCATTCATTAGGCAGATGATCTAACAGTAGAACTTATGTTCAGTTTAGGGTTTTTTTCCCTAGAAGGCAACCCCTTTCTTTGTATGAGGGCATTGTATTGAGTCTGTGTAATATATGTGTATTCTCCGAGCAAGAAGCAGAGAGGTGAGATTGTGAGAGAAAACAGAGGATATTACATCGGATCTGTTGTAGGTTGTGTCTCTTCATTTTGCTGGATAATAGAAAATAAGGACTGGCTGTTCGGGGTGGATGTAGCCCAAACTGGGTGAACCATGTATATTTGTGTCTCTCTTGTTTTATGTGTTTTCTGTGTTTATATTTCTGCAATATTTTATGTGTTCCATTTCTATGTAATATATAATTTTCTAACATGAAGTTGCATAAGTTCAAAGTTGTGAAGCTGCTAGGCTGAATCTATTGAAATTGCTAGATTGAAACTGCAGCCGTTAATTTGGTTTAAATTTATGTTGTTGGGAAGCTGAAACTTCTGGATTGTTGCTGGGTTGAAGCCACTGGATAAGAAGATACTACTAAATAATCTTGGAAGCCTGACTTGGTGGAAGAGGAAGGTTTGTTCGTCTAGGGTCTTGGTCTATCTCATTTGAATCACTGAAGGAAGAGTTATTAACTAGATTTTCCCCTATATAAGGGTTTTACCATAGTTGCGTGCCTACATCTAGTGTCCTTGATCTTTGTGTTTTTGTTTTGTTAATTTCTTGATGGGCAAAGATAAACGAAGAACATAAGAGAAATAATAATATCTCAAAGAGATCACAAGTAATTATCAATAAGAGAAAATATTGTTGCCTTTACAATTTTCCAATATGGTATCAGAACTAAGGAGAAGAAGGGAAAAGGCAGGCCAAATATCCATTAAGGAAAAGGAGATCAAAGAAATGAAAAGGATCATATAAAGAGACAAGCCTACTATCTACAAGAACCATGACAAACTCAATGAAGGGAGAAAAAAAACTAGAAGGAGCCTCCAACTACAGGGTCTAGAAAAAGAGGATAGACCTCATTGTTGAAAATAACAAAGTTATCGATCTCGTTAAAGGAAATGTCAAGAAGCCTATTGATGAATCAAGTGATGCAGAGAAAGAAAAGTTTATAGAAATCGAAATCGTGGCTATGAACCTAATAGTGGATGGAGTTAAGGATAACCTAATTCTATACATATCCAACATAAATTATGCTCAAGAAATGTACAAGGATCTCTCCAAGTTATTCACAATAAAAAACATTGGCCAAATAACAAGCCTCAAGAATGAAATAAGAAATGTTAAGATGATAAAGGATGATATTGTTTCATCATATTTGATAAGGATATCCAGAATCCGAGATGGACTCCAAGAAATAGATGAAATTGTCACAGAAAAGGAGCTCGTAATTACTGCCTTCTAGGACTACCAAAACCTTGGAGTGCCTTTGCATTAGGGCTTAACAGTGTGAAGGATACTCCAACATTTGAACAAATATGCATATTAACAACGTTAACATTCAAGTGATGGAAAAATTATCACATATTTAAATAAATCACTTTCATTTTAACTAAATATTTCTATTTAAAAAAATATAAGTATTTTGTTTTTTAAATATAATTATTTTTTAAGTTATTTGGTAAAAGTTTCTAGTTAATTGAATTCACTTTCTAATTAGGATTATTTTAAACAATTTCACATTTAAATCTTTATATTAATAAAAACTTGATAACAAAACTTTTTACAATTATATTACATATTTAAATTATTTAGAAATAAGAAAAAAATATGCATCACTATAATATGACATTGAAAATAAAATATAAATAAGAAAGTTCATGCAACATATTAATCACTGAAGAAATAAAAACTCTTACAAGAAAAGAGTTCTTATTTTATTAAAATATAATGAATTATCTTCATGTTGGAACTAGGAAAGATACAAGGGTTTTACATGCAGTTGAATATTTATTTATATATCATAAATAAACACTAAATATATTCATTTTTAGGATGTGGTTATGGAGGTTCATGTTCAAAATCCATGATACCTATGATGTAGTAGGGAACGAACACCTTAAATTAAGTTCGATTTAAACAAGTCAATTTCGACATGGTGTTTTACACTATTATTGATGCTAGCATATTAATAAATATGATAAGATTTACATTAAATTATGTATTTTTAAGATTTCCTTTAAGTGTTTAAGGGATTTTTTTTATGTAGAATGATATAAAATGTTTAATTGGAAAATTAAATGGGCTTAATTTTGATTTTTTTCAACTAATTTATAGCTAGAGCATAACCTAACCAATTTTCTTATATAACATAAAATATCTAAATTTTTTGACAAGTTCGTATCGAAATTTCACCTTTGGGGATTCTTAAGATAACTCCCACAAAAAATTGCTTTAACTAATTATGATAAAGTCCCACATTAAATCCGTGTTCAACCTGAGATGTTATTTGGTATTTTGTTGTTTAGGAATGGTCATCCTTGACATAAAGACTTCTTAATTACATGGTCACTCGTTATTGTGGGAGTCGCATGAGATCTGCAAAGGCAACCATAATTACTTCTATAAATATTGAGAAATAAAGAAAGAAAATTTAATGTCCATAAGGCTAAAGATAGCCTATGGGACCTCTTTTAGAGTGCAAAACTTGAAAAAAGTATGCGCCTCAAGAGATTTAATCCTCTTAAAAATGGATCTATATTGGTTTTATATATGCATATAATGTTGTTAAAAGTAACTCAGTTCAATCTTCACAATGATATGTCATCACGATCTTTGTAAATTATGAAAAGAAAGGAACAAAATTATTTTTGTAATTCCTTGCTTCATGGGTTTCATGAGTAAGAGATTTTATTTGTTAGTAGCTCCCATTGAGAGCCTTAGGATTTATCTTTAAGTCAAAGATGCAATGTCATGTATGAAGAGATCTTCTTGAGCATGAGTCAATGTATATGAGCATATGAAAATGTCTACAATCCCTCCAACGACAAGCACTAGTCCTCCTGTTGAAGTCAGCCTCAAAACTTAAATAAATCTCATGTGAACTCACATCAAATAGAAACACCTATTCGGATATGCATGGGTCGATTTATTTATGGGATCAACCACTATAAATAGGTGTGAAGTCACTTCACATTAGAACATATCAGAATTCAGATTTTCTTTGAAGTTTCCGTGATCAAGTACAGTCAACAATTAGGATATATCTCTACGATTTTCGGTTGGAAAAAGGCATGGATAAGTTCGGATGGGTAAGGAAGAGAAAATGAGTTCTAAGTATGGCTAATGATACAAACTAAGGCTCATATCTCTTAGATATTTAGACTACAGTTACAATAAAAGAAGAAGAGAAAATAGGATGTGAAAAAACGAAATTGCTTTGCAGTAAGGATGGCTAGGGTTTTCATGGGGGCCGCCATCACAGTGCGCTGCGAGGAGACAGAGACATCATCGAATACCTGGAGGTTGAACGCGGAACTGCTTGAACTGTACACACCGCCCCGGATCGGGTACTGCAGCGGGCAAGAACACAAACCCCTTGCAATAAATCGAGACTTTGAGGAAGATTTGTCGGTTCACAGGTTATGGTCATTTTCTCTTTTACTGAGTAAGGGTTATTTGCACGATAAAATACTTGCCCATCCTGTAACAGGTCATGGCCAGGAGGAAATTGATGGCCATTGTCTAGATCCATCTTTGGTAGTGCAACCTGGCCTTGATCTGCGCCTTTTGAACGAGATTAAGGGTAAGTATGGAATGATGTGGTCAGAATTTACTCGTTATACAGATCCGCACCTGATAACACAAACCCACCTAGTATCACACCCAATGTTTGCGTTAAAGGGTATATATGGAACGGAATGGCCGGAATGGACTGTGCAAGCAGGGGCCACACAGAATACCGCCCCACCATCTCCAGGTGGAAGAAGAAGAAGCTCAATCCCGATATCAGAGAGCCCTGGAGCCATAATACAGTCAGATCTAGCTTCTAAACCAGTTAATCAGGACCATCTCCACACAGATCTGCTCCAGATCTTCATTAAATCTATTGAGGGCAAACATTCCTGCATAAGACTTAGTAAAGGGATGAGTGTACACGAATTAAAGAAGCGGATCCAGGGGCACAATGGAATCCCAACTCAATATCAAAACCTTATATATTCTGGGTACAGTTTACAGGATAGCCAAACTCTCCAGCACTACGGTATAACCAACGACACAACCATCATCCTAAATCTGCGTCTGTGTGGTGGAAGCAGTGGTTCCAGCTCAAAAAACAACAGCTCATTTCGGGATGCAGTGAAGGGGAAAAAAATGGAAAGCAAAACAGTACCACCAACAGAGCTGCCAGGCCCATATATTGTTGAACAAAAGCCAGAGTCACCTACCCTACAAATTGCTATGCCTGAGGTAAATAACATATATACCGATTTATCCAATACTGTAGTTATTTGTAGATTTAATGGCTTCTGGCCTAAATCAGATGCCCTGCATCAATGGATCTACTCAAATTGGTCACCTAACTGTGAAATTTACCTGTGCCCAAAGGGGTTTTTCATAGTTAGACTTAATACAGAACAGGAAAGAGACAACATTATCAATCAGGGCCCTTGGTTCTGGGGCAGTGCTGGCCTCTTCACCACCCCCTGGTTCTCGGAATTTGATGCTACAACAATGATAGTTTCAAAAATGCCTGTTTGGGTGAGACTACATGGACTCCCACTCCACTTTTGGCATCACAAAGTGTTAATCGCCATTGGGAACTCTCTAGGAAAATTCCTAAAAATGGATGAGGAAAGAGCTATCAGGGGAATCTTCACATTTTCCAGAATATGTGTAGAAGTGGATCTGAGTGAAGGGATACCCGACCACATCACGCTGAACTTTAATAATACTCAATGGATACAACAGCTTGACTATGAAAATACAGCTTTCCGATGCAGGACTTGTTTGCAGACAGGGCACCTACAAAATCACTGCCCACTAGCTCAAAAGGACCCCAAGAAAGCTAAGAAACAACCAAAAAAACCCAACGGCTGGCAGAACACAGATCCAATAGAAGAAGAGGACATAATTGAAGAACCCACAGAGAACCTGATGGAACACGCCCCTCAAAAGGGACACAAACAAACACAGGCAGCGAATACCCTGTCCACTCATGCGGGGCCGAACATCACAGATCTACATCAGGAGTTACAACTGGAAGTAAGTGGCATAAAAAGAACCCACAGCTCAGAGGGTTCAGAATTAGACAAAGAACCTCAAATGAACACAATGGAAAATCAGATAGCTATCATTTCAACCACTGCTGACACAGGAGGATGGCGTCAGGTGGAAAAGAAAAAGGGAAGGAAAGTATAGGCCAGCTGGCATATAATTTTTTACTGTTACTCTGTGTTTTCCTGATTTTACAGGAATAGTTATTTTTGCTACCTAGTGTTACTGTTTTTTGCTGCCTGTCATTATAGGTTCAGCCATCTGCATATGCCTTTGGCATCTACAAAATGTAATTTTATCAATTTATGAATAAAATTACGACTTTTTCCTAGGGGAAAAAAAAGAAGAAGAGAAAATGTTAGATGTCAAGAAGGAACTTAGATAATTAGTATAGGAGCAACGAGAATTATTTTAGGGCTAAACTGAAGTTTTGTTTTATGAGATAGTAGTCTTGATGTTACAACAGAGAAAGACGACTGTAAAATTGTTATGAAGGAGCTACATCATAGTGTTTTTGTCATGCTACAATAGTTACAATTTGGTTGCATCATATTGACATGTTTTTGCCATATCTGGCTCATTGAGAAGATGATCTAAGTTTGAAGAAGGTCAAAGAGTTAGAGGAGTCAAGAATAAAGAACTAGTTTATTATCCTTGGAGTGGCTAATAGGTCAAGGGTCTTGGATTTCGCATTTGTGGGAGGTTTTTTCCCTGGCTTATAACCTACATGATGTGTATCTTGTGTATTTATATTCATGCAGTGGTTACTATTTGGTGAAGAAGAACGCTAATAATATAATGTGAAGAAGATTCTAATCTAAATAAATAAAAAGAATTCACAAGCAGTCACTAATGGAAGAGAAATCAACTAATACTAATGCCCTAGATTTCTCAACAAGGTATCAGAGTGAAGGTGTTGAAGTCAAAGAAAGGGCATATAATCAAAGAGACATTCAAGGATCGACTTTGAATAAAGACATCAAAGCAAGTTGAAGGTCATCAAGGCAAAATATCAAGATCTACTTTGAAGAATCAAACCCTAGATCGAAGAAGCAATCTACAATAGCAAGAACTTTTGATTCTATATTCATCATTAGAAGACCACAAAGACCCTCATCAACTAATCTACAAAGCAAGGTAGCTCAAAGAACTTTAAAGTTGACAATCACATCATATTGGAGAGAGTCGAATTTCCAGAAGCATTTTTTATGTATACTGCGAGAGAATTTGAAGTATCTTGAAAGTGAGAAGGAATTATCATCATCTCCAAAGCTACAAGGCACATTTCCTCTTAATGAAGCAAGGATCCTATCCTTGTCCTTAAAGAATATCATCCAAGGAAGTAGAAAATACATCTTCTTCAACCATCATCAAAGTGATCAAGTAGAAGAGTTCATCTTAATTTGTCAAGTAAGTATCTTTCATTCTTTAATTAAATTTGGTAAAATGACTTCGTATTTGCAAGGATATCTATAAGATGGTTGGGTCATCAAAATTCCTTGCATGAAAAAGGAGGATAGACATAGTCCTCTAAGAAGGTGAAGTCATTGAACATATGAAAAGGTCTCCTCTGAATTTATGGAAAGGGATCCTTATGAAAGATCCCCTCATATAGCACTATTGGAGCAATCAAAGAGATGTATATGATAAAATCGTAAGAATATTCCTTGAAGGTGCAATAAATAAGGTCACATGACTTAGATTTGATTCACACAAATCGAAGGTGTCAAAGAATGAAGGGATATCTTCATAAGACCTCAACTGTCAGATCTAGGAGAGGTGATAAGTAGATAATCATCATTGTTCTAAATGCACTAATTGATGAACAAGGTAACAAATGTCCATGGGGATAAGAAAGTTACCTCATTCAAAAACATTTGGTTTCTATGCAAGATAGAAGAAGACAATTTGATGGCAAAAGTGTTGAAGGTTAAATGACTCAAACAGATGCTGGAAGGAAGGAAGTTTGGAAAATTTTGGTCCTCATAAAAGAAAGAAGAGCGTAGCTTAGATTTTATGTTATGGACTTTACAGGAAATATTATCCTAAAGGGGCAATATCAAAAGAAATAAAACAATCCCATATCACCGAAGGAGTGAAGGAAGTTGAAGAACGGAATTTCAGGAAAAGAGGAAGTAAGAGATCTCGAATTAGATAGTCTTCCTCAAAAAAATTCTGGTCATAGCTCCTAAACCTTATAGGATATGGCTATAATAAATAATAATATGAATTTTGGCATCATGGAAGCATTAGAAACAAGAGCTCGTGACATCACCATAGGAAAAATGAAGGATGTCTGATAATAAACTTTGAAGGATATAGATCTTGGTGACCTTATTGAAAGATGAAAGGAAGAAGTCATACAGGATAATTCTTATCATACATCTATTTAAAAAGGGAAACATCTACTGAATAAGGATATTTGAGATGGAATCCTAATTGGAGGATTCACTAATCTAGAGAGAACACAAGTGTTTAATCAAAAACTCGAATTTGTGGAGTTCATGGGATGATGGTAAGATGACATAAGAGATTAAGCATAACAAGGGGTTGAAGATATTTTCAATCAAGGAAGTTGCTGAAAGAAGCCTAGATGACCTAAAGGTAAATGAGGTGTGTATGCTTATATTTAATATTATAAATTCATGTCATATGGTTGTAGGTAACAAGGATCGCTACTGTTTTGAGAAGCATGATCAAAATAAAGGAATCCCCTCCTATGAAATAATGTCAGAAGGTGTAAGTCACACTAGATGAAATCAACATAATATTTCCTCATATGAAGTATGAGGTGGTTGAATATGATTGATAAAATCTGATTGGAAGCCCCTGGGAATGAACTATGTGAAAATATAGGAAGATATTGTGATAATATGCAATGAAGGTAGAAGGAATTTAACATCTAAAGTCCAAGACGATTTGACTAGAATATCTCCCGGAAGAATGTGAAGACTTTGATGAAAGTCAGAAAAAGATAGAGACCCTTGACATTTAATATATGTGGGACATGTGCCAATCTACATCCATGGTGTTGATACTTATAAGAAGGAGTCATGGTGAAAGATCATCACAAAGGTAATTCTAATTTGAAGTGTTCATTGATTATTTTTTAACTAACATCTGGTTGGGCTTATGTAGGATTGTCAAAGGGAAGATCTGTGAATGACTTCCAAGCAAACCATATAGAACGATGTAATTTCCTTCCAAAAACATGGCGTGAAAGTAGAATAACATGAAGCAAATCTAGATGGAAAATATGATGGATCACTTTCTAATGAGTTTAAGACATGACTAAGTCATGAATAAAGTGATGGATGATATGTGCCCTTGTTACACAGTAATTTGTCACCGTTGGTCACCGTCCCTGTTACCCCTGTTTTCATACATTGGAGGATACATTCCGGGACTTGTGACCAGTGACATAGCCTAAAACCACTTGCATTATGTTCCCCTGAGTATGTACTTCATGTTCCCTGAAGACACCTTCTGCAAATTATCTCTGAAAAGTGCCCTTTTTCCATTGGCGCAGGTACACAGTGTCTTATCCGCTCCAATCACTGAGATCCTTAAAAGGGGGCGCGCCCATTGGCGCTCTGTCCTAGAGCAACACTCGCGCCAACTAAATTTGGTAATGATTTTTGGCCAACGCGCACCCGTATGTTTTTTCCTCTCAGATCATGAAGTCCTTTGAGGGAAAAATCCATCGGATAGAGGTCGAGAGTCATCATCTATCCTTGACACCTATCCTCAGTAGCTTTTCAGAGATAATGCCAATCCACAATGGGCGTCCTGGTGCATTGAATCTTCCTCCCTTCTACATCTATAAAAGTCTGTCCTCATGCATTAGACAAGCTAGCTTTTGTGAGTGCTGGAGTAATGCTAGAGTGATAGTAAGAGTTTTGAAGCATAGGGAGGTTATGCTGCCGGAATCCTGAGAGAGAGAAGGTCTATTGCAAGGCATACATAGCTGCTCACCCAGTCAGAGAATAGGTTCAACGTCAGAACCTTGGTTGTATCTTTCTCTGCCTATTATTCATTAATAGACGACTATCATTATGGTTCCACTCTTATTGTCTTGATAATGATGATTGAGTTATATCCTTTCTGACTGATATATAGTTGCATCTATTGGATTTTATGCTTGTATTTGTCTCGTTCTTTGCATGTGCAGGTGTCTGTTCACGAGGATCGTGGGGATTGTGACCAGTCGGAGCAAAGGAACGAGAGCGACGATTCTTCTACAAGTATTAGCGTTGGAATCCAGGTAGGCCATCATCATCAATATTTGATTTGCAATTAGGAACCTGCATGTTAGCGTTGTGTGATTGTTGCTAGACCCCATTTGGGCTAGTGGGATCGCCTCTGTCTGCAGAGGGGATTTACCTGTTCAATAATTTGGCGACTCCGCTGGGGATAGCTAGCTTGTTGTTCGATCTGTAAACTTTAGATGGAGCCTGAAGCATGGCCAGATAGCCTTCGAAACACTATTGCTTTGCATTAGTGAAGTAGATCAAAGCCACTTCAGTCAATCTCCGGTTTGGTTTACGGACTAAACAACTTGGAGTTGGTCTTGCATGTTGGTTTTCTCTTGTTTGCTTGCTTGGATAGCTTTCTGGATTGAATTTCTTGTTGTTTCTTGCTTCCTGGCCTTCCTAGATACTGTAAACCAAGCTTTGGACCGCTTGTTTTTCCTTTTTGGCTTGGAAAACTTTATTAGCGCGGCTTTTCCTTTGACAGTCGCGCCAGTTGGCGCATGCTGCTAACTGACAACCCGCGCCAATCCCTTTATAGTGCGAGTTGCAGCCTGACAGTCGCACCAGACCTGTTAACCTTTTCAGTTAGCTTGTTTGCCAGCCTTCTGAGCTTGGATTTGTATTTTGCCATATCTTTTGCAGCTTCTGGAAGTGTGTTAGACCTTTGTGTGACTCGTTATTATTTTTATCCTTCAGTTGTTTGCTTATTTCTATCGATTTTGTATCCTAGCCCTAGAACACCTAGTGGCTTTGGATTTCGAGCCTTCTATGGGACGTTATGGTTTGATGATCCAGTCAGCTTTTTTGGTTGTTTTCCGCACTCATCTAGTGGTTGTGAAAGTTTGGTATTCTATGCTTCGAGTGATTCACTTCTAGCTTGTTTGGATTTTGCTTGACTTCACCTGAACTTAGATCACATGGTTCATTGAAAGTCTTTGTGTTTTTCCTTGCTTTAATAGGTCATCTTGATGTTTCAGAATTGGTTCTATCTCCATTGAGTGAATTGTGTTTGTTTTACTTGTGAATATCTCTTGAGGTTTGTTAAGTGCATCATGCTATCTTAAAAGAAAGAAAAACAAAAGATCTTTTTGCATTATATTAATTAGCATTTATTGTTATTTGTTGCTTTTAAAAAGAAAAAGAAGAAAAAAATTTCATTTCTTGTCATTAGCTGCATTAGGATCTTTGTTGATCATTTTGTTTGTGTAAAGATCTCAACTCTCCTGTAGATAGAGTTCATTGAATGAAATGATATAATTTTGGCATATAGTTTGCATTTAGGAAGTTTCAAGAGATCACATACGGTAGGACCAAAAAACTGAAACATAATTGAAGATAAACTGTAAAATAAACTGAATGAACCTAACAACGCATTGGAACATAACGCAAATATTCTAGAGGTCTAGGTTAGGGACGTGTTCCAGCGTCTTTAAACCTGGTAGCTTACCGTTGAGTGGTTGGGTGATTCCTCCATGGTGAAACGATAGGTGCCAGTACGGATTGTGCTCCCACGTACCGTCGCGTATATATTGGGAGACCCCTATAGGCTTACAACCTTTTTATCCATAGGAAGTCGAGTCTGCCGCCTTACAAGCTGTAATGCACTGAACACAGCATTCGGGAAGATTGACTGCAGTATGGGAAGTCCTTGGTTTTCGTCTGATTGCCAAGGTGTATAAGCAGTTTTACGGATTGTTTGGTAAACCTATTGCCTAGTTCTCCAAAGCAGTCACTTTTGATCCTTTTCGGACTCCCTAAAAGAAAAGGTGTAAGTGAGCGTCTTGTCACTTCGTGCTCATTAAATATTCTAAGGAGACTAGAGTCATCTTTTTGTCCTTTTCTCGACTCTTAAAAAATGAAAAGGTCAAGTTCGGTGTCTTAAAATTTATTTGACCACGATCACGTATAAACCGGTTAAATTTTGTTTGCGTTAGTCCGAGTAGGGTCTGGTTTCGTTAGATTCCCTAGGATTTTGTGAAGTCCCATCCTGGTGGAATTACCAATCTCATCTCCCAAGATACGGGTTGTGAGTAGAACTCTTCCTATTGTTCCAAGTATACAACCGCTTAACTCTTGTGCTCCAGGCGACGAGAATTACCAATTTTATTCGAACCCTATTTCGGAACCTTCTCAAAACGGTGTCCCTTTTTGGGAATACACTTCTCCTCGACAAGCATTTCCCTCTGATATGGAAAACCCATCCCCTACTACGACTGACGAATCCGGTGTGCCAGGGGACGAGATTCCCACCAAAATGGAATCTACACCTGTTAGTAGAACTCCTGCTACCGGGGGACTACCTCTTGGCTATAGAGAATTGCGTGACTTTCTGTCATCTCCCTTTCCGACTTCTATTTGGTCACCACCCATCTTCTCAAATACGGAGCCTTTGACTCCACAATCTCGCGGTACAGCTGTTACCTCAGTCACAACCCCTCCAACAGTATCTGTCACTTCTTCGACCCCTATTTTTAGTCGACCTTCGACCTCTTTCTTCCTAGGTTTTGATCCTACATCGAATGTCCCACTTGAAGGGAAATACGATCAACATCTACCACCTCCTGGGACTAGGATAGGTCAACCGACTATAGAGGTCTCAGTCCTGCTGTCAATAGATTGGGGTTCCACCTCTTATCATGGTGGTCAAGTGTCGTATGCGCAACCCGAACAACCACATCAGCAAAATCTACAAGGACAATCCTTCCAAGAAAACCCTTTTTCTTCTAGTGGTCCCTTTTTCACCCCTCATATGCAACCTACTGGTAATCCAGGCCAAACTTACACTCAGCAAGCTCAACCTGGACAAACCGGTCCATCATTTTTTAACCCAAATCAACCCAACGTCCAGTATACCCAAGTTTCTGGACAAGCTGCCCAACCACTTGGTCAGTCAACTATCCAGTATACTCAATATTCTGGGTAAGCCGGTCAGCCTCAAACACAGTTGGGCCAATCCCCTGCCCAGCCCACTCAGCCATCTGGTATAATAGGACAACCTTCTGCTGCACAACAACAACCTCAATATTAGTAGGTAGGTCAGCCTCAGTATCAGCAAGTAGGCCAGCAAGGTTATCCTTATACTCAGATAGCCCAACCTTTTGGACCGTCTACTGGCGCTGCTCAACTCGGCACTTGGCCCCAAGTAGGACCCCAAAATCCATCTGGTCCTCAAATGCAGGCTGGAGTTCAATCCCAAACATTTTATCAAACTCATCTTGGGTCTCAGACTCAATTTGGGGTCCCACCACAATACGGTTATCAACAACCTCAAGGGAAACCTTTGTTTGCCCCTTACCAGAATTATCAACAACCATATGTTGCTTCTGCAGCATCGTTTGGTAATCCATACGCTGGGGGGCAAAACACAAATCCCTACGGCCAACCCACCATGGGGCCAAATCCGTTAGGGCAAAGCCCATGGGGGCAACCACCTCTTGGTTGGAACCCGAGTGCTCCATCCTCCCAGCAGCCTCAGATGTCTTTCAATCCTCAATTACCGTTCTTAGCGACTTTAGAATTACCGGATGTGTCCAAACTGACTAATGATCCTATTCTTCATAATCCTTATTGGCCTCCGGTTCCCACCAAAATTCCTGGTGACTGTCCAAAATTCGATGGTAAAGCTAATGAATATCTACAAGCTCATGTCATGACCTATCATCTCTGGTGTTCATCCAATTCATGGCTTGATGATTCAATTCGGCTTCACCTTTTTCAAAGGACTCTCACTGGCTCTGCCGCTAAGTGGTATATTGAGCTCAATCGCAGATCCTTTCAGGATTTCAACTCGTTGGCTATGAAATTCCTCACTCATTTTCAGTTGCCCATTCATTATGAAACGGGCACACACCTCCTCACATCCTTAAGACAGACAACAACTTCGCATATCTCTGATCACATCCATGAATGGAGACGGCGTAGACATATGATTAAATTTTGGATTCCCGACCAGCTTCTTACGGATTGGTTCACGACTTCGTTCGTTCCTCCAATAGCTCGGGACATTGCTATGGGAGCGTGTGTTACTGAAGAGCAAGCTAATCCGTGTGCTCAATACCTTGACTTGGTTTATTCTCAGTCAGGTACATTGTATGATTATTTTCCTGATGCCCCTAGACCAGGAACATCCAAAGTCCCGCCAACACCTACTGTTGACGGCATTATTGGGTCTGTTAGCTCATCCTCTAAGAAAAATTCCGCGAATCCTGGGAAGCAGAAGTCAAATGCTCCAATTGAAGCCACTTCTCAGGTAATACCTACTTCTAAAACTACTTCCGAGGTTAATGCCGTTCAGTCCACCACGACAGACAAAGCCTCGAAAGCAGAAAAGAAAGGGAAAGCGAAAAATAAGCCAGAACAACCCCTTAAACCTCAATATGAGGAGAGTGCCAAACGCAAACCCAAGTATCCTTGTCTTATCTATGATGAGGATCACTATACCAAAGACTGCCCTCGGCGGTCCGAAGTTAGTCGTTTGTTGAAAGGCGCTCCCGGGGTCCCTGCGGTGCTTAAAGAACCCTTTCCCTCCCAGCAAACTCAAATGGTCGCTGACCCCTCTCAACCTCCCTCTTCCTTCGGTTCCCAAGTGTTCATGGTGGGAACAATACCTGCTAATATCAGTACTCGAACAAAGGATTATCCATCTGCCGGGAAAGAGCCTGAGGTTCCCCCCAGTGCTCCTCCGTTCAGTTCAAGCCCTCTCCACATTGAGAGACCTAGTACTAAAACGCCTCTTCGACCCCCTCCAAAAGGAGTACTTCGGAAATCTTCTTACAACTCAAATGCGCGTGCTACTCAGCACTACAATATTGTTGAGGATTTAGCCCAGACTCCATCAGCTATGTCCGCTTTAGAAGTTCTCCAGAGCTGCCCCTCTCAGAGGAAGTCCTTTCTATCCGCTATCGGCGGCATAAACCCGACTGACTCGGATTTAATTACGTTTGACTTAGATCGCCATACACAGAGACTGCCTCCCCAAATTTCATTCCTTATACAGGTCATTATTGATAAGAAAACTATCCATCGTACAGTCATCGATGAAGGTGCTTCAACTTGCATCATGTTTGTTGCCTGTTGGAAAGCTATTGGATCTCTGACGTTGAGTCAGTCTCCCACCACCTTGGAAGCTTTTGATGGAAGAGCATCCCGTCCTTATGGTATAATCCCACGTTTACCCATCTCTTTGGAAGGGAAAACGGTCGCGATGGAAGTTGAAGTCGTTGATGCTACTCTCACCTACAATCTCCTTCTCGGACGCAACTGGATATATGCAATGCAAGCTGTCGCTTCATCTTTCTTTCGGATCATTCGTTTCCCTCACCAAGGGAAGATTATTACTATCGACCAACTGTCCTTCTTCGCTTCCTCTTCGGAAGGAACTATCCCTTTTGTGGAGCATACGTCCAAATCAATTGAGAGTCTGGGTCACGGGATTTTCAAAGATCCCACCCTCATGGGTGTTTTTCCAGCCCCGCCTCCGAATGTCGCTTCCGTCAATATGATTTCTACTTGTCTTGATCCATGGATCCTTCCTCCCATCGACCAAGTAGATTCGTGGGGCGACCAGATGCCGTTGAGTCCTGCCGAACTCAACTACGTCGAAATCGTAGCTGCATCGGCTCCTTCTTCTGAACTTGCTCTTTCAAGCAAGATTTTCCACATGTTCGCTCCATCCTTAGGGCTTGTAGATCAAACTTCTTCGGATCCTTTAAAAGAAACATTTTCTTCCGACGAAGCTATTATTGAGACTATGTCTCTCGAGGAACCTCCTTGGCACGATACCCACCATCGTTCCTCATTGCTCTATGTCCCTCAGGATATGCCGACTTGTATCCAGTGGTTTGCTCCTTGTTTCCCATTTCGATTCCTTCAGTCACCTGTTCAAGTTTATCAAACCTCTTCTGACGGTAATATGGCAAACATTATGCAAACCCAGCCTATCGACATCTCTATCAAACCAGGGATCGTCGAACACATTCACATTGGAGTCACTTGTACTCCAGAGGAGATTCAACTTTATTCGAACCTTTTTCGCGAATTTTGTGATGTTTTTGCTTGGTCCTATGAAGAAATGCCCGGCATTGATCCCAGCATAGTGGTGCATGAAATCATCACGTACCCAGGTGCTAAGCCTGTTCGTCAACGTTTACGTCCAGTACACCCCCGAAACGCTGCAGCGATCAAAGCCGAAGTAGAGAAGCTTCTTAAAGCCGGTTTTATTTATCCTATCTCGCTCACAGATTGGGTTTCTAATATTGTACCTGTCACTAAGAAACAGGGACTATCCGCGTTTGTGTCGATTATCCTGATATTAATCGGGCCTGTCCTAAAGATAATTTCCCCACACCATTCATTGATCAGATTATTGACGAGTGTGCGGGAAGCGAGATGTATTCTTTTATGGACGATTTTTCTGGTTACAACCAGATCAATATTGCTCCCGCTGATCAACACAAGACCGCTTTCATCGGGGTACTTTTGCCTATAAGAAGCTTCCTTTCCGTCTAAAAAATGTCGGCGCTACCTTCCAACGTGCAATGTCCTACGCTTTTCATGACATACGACACATTGTACAGCCATACCTGGATGATCTTCTAGCTCATTCAGCCAAGCGTCAGGACCATCCTACTCACCTTCGCGAGATATTTCTTCGCTGTCGACACTATCGAATCAAGCTTAATCCTCACAAGTGTGTCTTCTGCGTAGAATCGGGTCGACTTCTAGGATTTGTCGTCTCCCACGAGGGAATCCGACTGGATCCCCTCAAATTCGAAGCCATAGTCAATCTCCCTCCCCCTTCTACCTTACAACAATTGCAGAGCTTGCAAGGAAAAGCGAATTTTTTACGTCGTTTCGTTCCAAACTATGCCGAGGTGGCTAAAGGTTTTACATGCTTACTTTAAAAGGATGTCCCTTTTCATTGGGATGCCATGGCTCAAGAATATTTTGAGCGACTCAAGGGTCTCCTTGTTTCTGCTCCATTGCTTCGCCCTCCAAACTATCATCGTGATTATGCCCTGTATTTAGCTGTCGCCGACACCACTATCGACATGGTTCTTGTTCAAACCAACGACGATGACACTGAGAATGTTATCTATTATCTCAGTAGAAACCTTTTAGATACGGAAAAATGCACATGTCGAGAAGTTGGCGTTAGCCGCCGTTTGCGTTGTCCAACGTTTCCGTCACTATATTCTGCTGCGCACTACTACGATGATTTCTGATTGCAACCCCATGACGTATATCTTGTCACGCCAGTTGTTGGGGGGCAAGTACTCAAAGTGGATTGTTATCCTCCAAGAGTTTGACTTGGAATTCGCTACCGCCAAGTCCAAGAAATCGCTCGTTTTTGCTGAGTTAATTTGCTCTTTGCCATCTTCTTCTTCGCCCTCTCATACCGAGGATCACATGTCCAGATATGAAACTGCCCAAAAAATCCTCCGTGCTGGCTACTTTTGGCCCTCTATCTTTAAGGATTGCATTCTTGCGGTCCGTTCCTGTCATGAGTGCCAAATATTCCAGCGGAAGATGCGAGCACCCCCCGCTCCTTTGCACCCTGTTGTTACCGTCGGCCCTTTTGCAAAATGGGGCATTGATTATGTGACCTGTAACCCTCGCTCGGTCAGGGGGCATGGGTTTATCATCGTTGCTGTCGATTACTTTACTAAATGGGCCGAGGCAATGCCTACACTGAATGAAGACAGTCACACAGCGGCGCAATTTTTATTCAACCACATTATTTCACGATTCGGTGTCCCTCAAGCCATCGTCACTGATCACGAAAAGCATTTCCGGAATCATATGATGACAGAACTAACAACCCAGCTAGGCTTAAAGCACGATAGTTCTACTCCGTACTACCCTCAGTCCAATGGCCAAGTTGAAGCGATCAATAAGATTTTGGTTACAATGCTTCAGCGTACCGTTGGCATGCACAAGTCTAACTGGCATTTGATGTTGTTCCCTGCTTTGTGGGCTTACCGAACTTCCGTGAAGGATACCACTGGTTTCACTCCATTTCAACTAGTCTATGGACTAGAGGCTACCCTTCCGATTGAGTGTGAAATCCCTTCATTAAAATTAGCCATCGAGCTACTTCCTAACACAACTCCATTAGAAGAACGTCTCCTTTATCTGGAGCGTTTAGATGAGACTCGTCGCCTAGCTAATTTAGCTATCGAAACGCAGAAGAAGCGAGTCAAATCTCACTTTGACCAAGCTGTTCGTCCACGTTCTTTCAATGAGGGAGACTTAGTTCTCCTATATGATCAGGAAAATGATAAGCTAGGACAAGGAAAGCTCGAATCCATGTGGCTAGGCCCTTATATTGTCAAAAAAGTTTTAGAAAAAGGAGCCTACGAGTTAATTGATTATGAAGGAAATCCTCTCGCGCAGCCCCGCAATGGGCTGTATTTGAAAAAGTACTATGTGTGATGCTAGTACGCTTCTTTTTGTATATACATGTACTCTAGCAAGTGTGTTGTGTATGTGTGTTAGAATTTTTATAGACTCGATTGTCGCCTGTCGCTTATTGTGTTTTCCGCTTCTTGTGCAGATGTCTAATACGCCTTATATTGGTTTCGCTGATGGTGCCTGTCGCAGTACTCGTAACTTATCCTCTGCGGCATGGGTGATCTATGATCCTCATGGTGAGCTGATAGATCTTCAAGGTGTCTGTTTGGGTCGTACCACGAATAATGTCGCCGAATATTGTGCCGTGATCGAGCTCCTGACTGAAGCAATTAATCTTGGTATTCGGGCATTAGTGGTAAACCTGGATTCTCAACTTGTTGTCCTCCAGCTCAATAGGCGTTATTCCGTCAGAGACCATCATATTTTAAGGTTGCATTTACGTGTAAGATTGTTAGAAAGGAATTTTGAATTTATTACATATCAACATGTTCCACGACAATTGAACACATTATCTGATGCATTGGCTAATCATGTATTAGATAGACATTTGCAAAATTTGTAAATAACACATCATACAAGCAAGCACATGAAAACACAATAAGAAACCACAATCATATGTATATATATATATGTGTGAGTCAAAATATTCGTGCCCCGCGCATTACAAAAAATAATACATTTCCAAAGTCTATACAGCCGCTGACAGCGTACTCCTAAAAAATATGCAAAAATGAGACCTAGGCGTCTAAGCACGGTTATGCTCATGATAGCATGTCACTGCTCGCACCAACCGTCTCAACAGACGATGGACACGAGTAGACGCTCCCACCGTGTGCCTCTGATACACTCTGGGTACATCTTCCAATCTACCGTAGTCTGGAATACCTCGAGTGAGTGCCTCGAGGTTCTGCACAAGATCATCCTCACCCTCTATCTGAGGATCTACTATGGGTTGTGCTCTGCGCACATTGTGGGGCAAGTCAGCTGGTCGCTCTGCGCCAACATCTGTATACATATATAGACGCTGTAAGAAATAGGCATGTATTAAAAAAAAAAATTGAATACATAAAAACATCAAAAAACAAAGAGTTCTTACCCAGCTCCTCATCCCAATCCTCTCCGTCAGGTAGAGGGAGATTGGGATCTCCGGTGAAATC
>APFE031695004.1:13772-48286 GCA_000404065.3 Pinus taeda | reverse complement strand
GTGTGTGTTTCTTAACTTAGATAATTTTCCGTCTGCTAAGGTTTCACCCAAGAACCTTAGGGGATAATTTCCCGCAACACCTGAGCTAGTGAAAATGCATAGGGGTGATATTTTCTATGAACTAGAATATTTTTTTGATCTAGTGCAAGTGGAACCAACTCGATTGAAGCTTGTTACGATTCTCTAAAAAATAGCATAAATTTATTGTTCTTTGCCACAAAGGAGTTCCAAAAATCTAGATTTGGGAATAAGAAGACTAATACAAGTAGCTCAATGATTACTATGACCTTCCAAATATTTCCCAAGGATGGAATGATGCTTGTGATCCTAAAAAAGAACTTACAACAACCATTTAACCCAATCCTACAACAAGAAATCATTAATTCTAAACGCAAAAGTAGAAAGAAATAAAAAAACAAGAGATGCATGTGAATAAGAAGTGAAGAGAAGAAAAGAAATGATAAAAAAGGGTTCTGAGTCTCCTAGGATGGCCAAGCCCAAGGAAACTCAGAGACCTATGGAGGAGAACAAGATTTAGAAGCTAAACATGACACCAATCTTCATTATTTTCATCAATACAATTACATCCTTGCAAGAAAATACAGTGGAGTTGTAGAAATCCGAGTTCTCTCCACAAGAAGACTAATGAAAATGTCCCCCTAGAGGAAAATTTTACTTGGTACTTATACAAAATTATTATTAATAATTCCCCATGAAAGGAGGAAGCTTTCCCCACCACAATCCCTTGATCAGTGGATCTGGTTCACAATACTAGGAATCTATGTTAAATGGCAAGGAACACATTCCTAGATTTTCTCAATCATTGGGGTTCCACAATTTATGCCATAATTCCATAATATCTTGCTGATTTATTATTAAATATTGATCCTCAAGTAGTAGGGAAAAATTCATCTCCTCCTCAAAATCCTGATAATCTACCCAATATTCTCATAACATTCCACATAAATAAATAATATTAGGCACAAGTATGCAATTATTCATAAACCTTCCTAAAAAATATATTAAAGTTAAAAATAAATTATCTAATGCAAAAATATAGGTTTAATGTGTTGAAGGATGGTGATAGGCCTTAACTTATGTTTAATTTAGAGGCACGGGCCTTAATTCATGTCTAATTTAGAGGCCCATCAATATCAGAGCTCCAAGATCGATGTGAGGAATGAGCTCTGTAACGTTGAATAAATAAGTTTGAGGCTTATGACACACATACCACAAATATAGGAAAAAGTGACACTTGGAGGGAAGTTTCTAAAACGATCTTTGCATGTAACCTCTAGCTGCTAAAAATAAATCCCGAAAATCTAGGGATGATTTTTGCATGTTGCTTTTTTCTATTTCGAGAAAAGCAGCCCATGCATGCAAATCATGTTTGTTGGGTACCGGAGGGAACCGGTCAACTTAAAGGCACATGCAATAGCCTATAAGCCTAGGAGAGAGGGATTTGTGTAATTTTTGGGCTGAGATAGGTTGATTGTCCCTGAGGGATTGCACAATTTCTGCGATCAGCAGGTCACTATCTCCTAGAATTGCACAATTTCTGGGCTAAGGCCTAGTGTCGGGCCAAATTGCGTAGTTTTTTGTGGGAGGCCTATCTGACTATTTTGCATAATTCTGGAGGTCAGTAGGCAGCCCAACAAATTTACACAATTTCTGGAGAGATTGGTTCCCCACCAGAATTGCGCAATTTTTTGGGGGAGCTTCTCAACTAGCAAATAACTTAAGTCTGGGATGGGAACCTGTGAAGGGAGTGAAGCAAACTGACATGCACAGGCTGGCAAGCCACTGAAAATCAGCTGAAGGATATGTACTTGATAGTGTAAGACATGCTGCTAAGGATGGTTGGTAGGGAGGCTCCAAAACGAAACTAAGGAAAAATTTTGGAGGGTGGTTATAGTAGCTACAACAAGGTGTAAATAATAGCTTTGAGCATTGGGGTCTCATACTTAGCTGAGAATTGCTAAGAACCATTGATGCCTAAATAAATCAAATCCCATTCCTTCCATTAGGTCATAGATACATTGATCATTTAATTACAAGTAAAAACATGATGAAATCCATACATGGCGACTCTCATAAAACACATACATAACCAACATAATAGCAACAGACAAATTCATGAAACTACAACCATATAGATGACATATAATCCATCAAAATTCTCATAGAAATACAACGAGAAATAACCTTTCATTAATGATTCAAAATCCAAACCTAGGATGGGACTTCTAGGTTCCACTCGACAGTAGAATGGCTCAGCCAAATCTCTCATCAATCATTCACCCTCGTGCCATATTCCAAGCATGAATGTGGGATCTCATAGAGCACATCAATCAAAACTCATCTATGGCTTCTAGAGTCCATCCAACTCAACCCATCAAATAGTAATTCCACCTCACAGTCGGACATCACAAAACCATCCTCAGATTGGTCTCCATCCAAGCCTTCTAGAGCTTCGAGAGTGTTTGTTCCAACCAAGGGTTCTGGGACTAGAAAATAAACCCACAACTGTCGCGGGCTTCCAGAGAATTTTTCCAACCAAGGCTTCTAGGACTAGTAACTAAACCCACCAAAGGCTTCTAGAGTATTTTTCCAACCATGACTTCCAGAACTTGTAACTCAACCCAAACTATTATAGGGCTTCCAAATATTTTGTCCGACCAGGGCTTATATGAACTAATAAATCAACCCAAGCTAAGGAAACATGAGAACGAACCAAAAACAAGTAGTGAAAATAACCCACAATCACCATTTCTATCCAGGAAATGGAAAGGATATGAAATCCATTGTCAATCCAAGAAATCCCCCATGCCAATGATAGATCATGACCAAGAATCCACATGCATATGCCATGCATGCAAAAACTAGTGAATAAAACATACATGCAAATCGGTACCTACAAGAAAATATGATGTAGTTGTTGATCGCGATGCCCTCTTGCACTTTCTTTCTCTTCCTTTGCCTTCTTCCTCTAGGAATCCAAGTATGCCACACCCACCAAGAGTGCTTCAATAAAACTCTATGTATCCAAGAGTATGAGAGAGAGAGATAAAGAGAATAATGAGAGAGCTCCAAAACTAAATTTACAAAAGGTTACCAAATCATCCTTAGAAGCCTTTTTATGAATGATGCATCTATTTTCTTCATTTTCCATTATTTTCCTTCAATTTCCTCCTCACATGAAACATGTGACCTTTCACCTCCCTTTTCCCATACTTTCCATTATTTGGATAAATAAATGTGTCAAAAATTCCATTTTGCCTTTCCAAAGCCTTAATGATTTCCTTTGCCAATTTCCTTAGCCATAAACAATAACAAGTGATCCCCATCACTAGGATTTTTCCCAACATTCATCTGGGAATAAGTATCCCATCATCTGTGGTTATTATTTTTCATTTATTTACTTTTATTAAATGGAATTTTCACTAGGGATGATACACATTTCTTGCATGAACACCTTGTTTGTCACGTATTGCGACATGAGATGAGGGGATTTTTTACATATAAAGCGTCTGATGTATGTGCCCCGAGGAGCTGCAAGCTAGTTCACAATACCTTGGAGTGACTCCTTCACCGATCTACCATGCATGGTGGATCAATCTAGAATATCAAGAAAAATAGGGCTGTAGAGAAGTGTTTAACCATATGTGCCTCTTAAGATTTCTTCTAATAACAGGCTAAAGTGGAAATAAACATGGAACTTTTCTTTAGGAGAAGCTCCAATATAATATTGGGAATGCATACTATGCATAGATCCCATCTGAGAGTGTTAGAAAATTATATATTACAAAGAAATGGAACACATGAAATATTGCAGGCACACAAACACATAAAAAACATAAAACAAGATAGACACAGATACACGTGGTTCACCTAATTTGGGCTACACCCATGGAGAAACACCCAATCCTTCCTTTTATATTATCCAGCAAAATGAAGAGATACAACCTAGAGTAGATCCATTGTAATTTCCTCTTTTATCTCACATAGTCTCCTCTCTCTTTCTCACTCAGAATACACATATATACAACCGAAATACAATTCCCTCATATATAGAGAGAAGTTTCCTTCTAGGGAAAAAAAACCCTAAATTAAACATAACTTCTACTATCAGATCATTCACCTAATGAATCACTCAGATTGACAACAAAATTACAATATTTTACAAGGAAAGTTTACATCTATTTTTAACTTTAGGGGCACTACCCCCGAACCCCCACTACAACTCCACCCCCCCATGTGGAGGGGTGTACAATATTCCTTGGATATCCATCCGGTTCAAACAAAGGCCTCTGAACTTGGAATATAATTAGGCTCCACACCTACCAAGGAGATATGCGGACATGTAGAATTATAGAACTTGATTTTCCTTTAAAGGTGCTTTAGCATGCCCCAACTATTTCTGTAATTCATATGATGACATAATTTCCCAATTGAAGGCTATTCCATGGTTCACCACCATATTGAGAGTATATATCCAATTCTCTTGGAACACTTCAAGGTTCTTATGACCGAACATATGACAATACGTAGCTACCAAATACTGATATACGTCCCTTAATATCTTTAACGGATAAAATTTTAATGGGTGATGGGAAACTTGATAGGTTCTCAACACCATTTTTTGATAAAATCGATCACGTTGATGTGTTCCCATCTTGTATGAAATTCTTTTTTTACATATTCATTGGGCTTGATCATATTATAGTATGTATTCATATCCTCACCATAATAGGTGGTGAGGTGACTGCCACTCTACTGCGTAGCACAACATGAGAGTCATCCATGTGCGTGATTATCCATTCAATAGCCTCAACAGATGGCATGACTGGGAATATGCATGTGATCCTATGCATCCTAGACTTATTAATGTTGATATATGCATGAACATCTTCTAAATCCTCTGGAAACTTCTCCTACATGAATGTTTTATAGATCTTGCTCCAAGTAACATATGTCACCTTATCAATAAAAAAACTGAGTGTCCACATATATAGGAACATTGGGCTTTGCAAATTCAATCGGCTCACCAGTGATTTCTTCTAAAATTTCTCTTGTGGCTACTTTATGAGGTGACATGTCTACAATAGATCATGAAAAAGTGTTGAAACTTGTGGCACGGGAACCTATTTGTGGAATCACACTCAGGATGACAAGATAAACTTAGAAAAACAAAATAAGTAGCAATACTTGTAAATTATCTTCAAATAGTCATTACAGATGGTAGATCATGAAAAACTATGAGCATCAGCAAAAAATAGCTTTCATGTAATAAATAATGCACACGTAAACTAGGAGTGTGCACTCATGCGCTCAAGAAAGAGTAAAAAATAATCCAGGGCACACTGTAGCACCATGAGGGGTCGAAGGGATGGGAAAAATGACCTTCAGGTCTTCCCTTTGTGCTCATGCACCCTAGGAGACAGCAAAGGTACATTGCCACACTCTTAAAGGATGAAGGATGAATAAAATAGAGCTTTGGGTATTCACAATGTACCTATGCACTTAATGAAAAGGAGGGTACACTATGACATGATGAATGGATGGAGCTTTGTGTCATTATGCTACACCCATGTTCCCTAAGGTAAAGAGGCCACATTGTGTTGAAGAATCTAGGGAAATGTAGTGTAGAGTGATTCTTCGATACTTGATAACAATTTGTGGAGAATTTTTACTTTCCTTTGTTAGCTTAGTCTTCTTATTTTTCTTATTAGTGCATATGTGTGTACTTCATCAAAATTCTACCAAAACATAAAAATAGAAACACATGATATTGGCTCTCTGCTAGGGCCAACACCTCTCTTCTCTTGAGAGGAAAACCCTTTAGTGAATTTCTCTTATTGAATCTTCTATTGATCAATACCAAACCCTAGACCCTTGAGAAGAGTATCCTCCAAGAACAAGCTAATTCATTCCTTCTTTTTGTACCTTATTCCCCGACACTTCTTCCGGTACTTCTTCTAGCACTTCGTCTTTGACACTTCACTTTCCTTCTTCTGGCACTTCATTCTTCTTTCAATTGTTGGTAAGTATTATTATACTTGCTCTAGAGAACAAGCCTTTGATTGGATGTGACTGTCCAACAACCCTAAATTCTCGCACGTGTGATGGTTGACTTGGTGTTGTAGCCTCTTTCCTTCTTTGCTTGAGTACCCTTCCTCTTTTCTTGATTGGGAGGCCTTATAGGCCTTGTTTATTATCCAAACAAAAAAGAGATGTATGTAATTGTTCTTTCCTGCTGTAATGACCACAGGAAAACCCTTCCTTTCTCACATGTGTGGCTACGTTGACTCTAGAAAAAGTAGTCCCTTCTACATTGTCTTCTTTCTCCCTTCCTTCGCTACCCTAGAAGACTTCGTTTTATCCTTTTGTTAGCTTTAGTGCACTGATTTCAAAGTGAAGTGAGTGCATTGTATTGGAGTGGAAATCCTCTATAAATAGAGGATTGTCCCTCCTTTTAGGCCGACTTTATTGATTTCTTGTAGGCCAACTTGAAGAGTAGAATTTAGATGGTTTCTTTGGTGGTGTAGCATGCTTTAAGGGGCTTCTTGATGGTGCCTTTGCATAGGAGGAGACTTGACTTTGTTTGGAGGTTTTCCCTACATATTTATACATGGTGTAACATGCATTCAACATTTCCTTTTGACTATTTGACTCACCTATAGCACTTAAGCTAGTGCTAGAACTATTTCAATGAGCAAGAACCTCATTGACATATATTGTAAAATAATATTTATTTTTCTTGAATAAATACAAATATCAAAAGTACATTTATGAAGATTGAACCTGGTTACATTTCCTTCAATACTCCCTCTTAACTAAGGAGGTATTAATACAACATTACAAGTTGTTTGGCTATTATCAATCTTGGAGAATTCACAAAAGAGAAACTAGATTAGCAATCCATCTGTTGTAGCATCATATACATCCGCATTTCATAGTGGAAGGCCTTGAATAATAGCTCCATATTTCTATGATATCATGAGCTACAATGATGGTGAGACCATTGAATTATAGACACCTTCATCATTGTCTCTCAAGTTACATACCCACTTAGGTGTTCTTCGAGTATGAACTTCTACGACTATTCTTATCATGGGTTCCTATACGTCAAAGAATATTGGTCCTCTTGCCTACTATTGTCTTGGATTCCCTACACATCCTCAAAGAGTATCGAATGCCAGATGATTACCTAATCCTGCCATTCTTTCTTCCCAAGTGAAGACAAGAATGTTGTGTCTATCTTGTGTTGACATTTCCATTCATTGCCTTCATCTAGACTTAGGACTGTTAGTCCTGGTCTAGTGCATGACCCATAAAATGGAAAACACAATTGTAACTCCTTTGTAATTTGGGCTGATCCAAAACTCCCTCTTGATCAAGGACCTATCAAATCTCCCTCTTAACTAGGGACTCTTTCCTTCATCAGTAGCTTCTTCTTCGTGGGTCCTTTAATTGCTTGATCTCCTTCCTTTCTTGATGTCATGAAGTCTTTGGTCAAACTTTTTCTGGGCAGGGCACCATCCATCAATCACTTTCCTCCCTATCTTTTCATGTCATTGATTCCTTCATGGAAAGTTCCTTTCATGTCATAAATTGGGTTTTCTTGTCATATTGGCTACTTCTTTTTCATCTTGTCCATGATTTGGAAAATTCTTCTCATGGATGCTTTGTTGTACTTTATTTTTTACATGCTTTGACCTAGTAAACCATTATTACTTCATCTTGATAAATCTTCAACATTTCTTTTTCTTTTGCTAGATGGATTATTCATCAGAACATCTTTGTAGAGTAGAGCCAGTTATCTTTATCTTTCATATCTCCAAGGTCTCGATAGGTTTCAAAGGTCCTTTCCCTCTTTGTCAGAGTTGTCCCGCCTTCTTTCGGGAGATACCTTCAAATCATTTGTCAGATAGTGATTCTCAGTAATCATGGTGTTCTTCACATGCTTGATATCTTTCTTCATTTGCTTCTTCTTAGATATATAGGTCAACCATCTTATGGTTCTTGTGAGAGAATTCCTTCATTTGTTCCTTTCTGGACTTGCCAACATTTCTTCTTTCTTCTTAGTCAACAATTTTATGCTCCTTATGTGAGCATATTATTTTGTTGACCTTCATTGCATTGTGGTACATGCCTTTGAGCATGTTCTTGGTGAAAGAGATTCTTTCATGCTTGATCATGTTATAGAACTATCCCATGACTCAATAATATACAAGTGATAACATGACTAAAATTTGATGCATACATAGCTCATCTTGATTCTCCTTTGATCATATTAGCTTCATTTTGTTGTCCTTGGTGTGGCCCTTCTTGCTTCATCTCAGCGTGCCTACATATCATATTTTTCTTGAATCCCATGAACTGGATTCCCAATGAGACATCTGCTTTAGTCCATGAACCTTCTTTTGAAGATTCCATCATAGGATCTTAAAGATCCTTTCCTTGCAAATATTTCATTTCTTTTGATGATGGAGGTCTTCTAAGATTCTTAATCATGATCAATTTTTTTCTTTCATCGTGGATGAGGTCTTATACTAGGTATGGTTCTTCTACATGAATATCTTGAGCTATATCTGCCATGCTCCTATATTCTAGAAGATATTTCTACTCATGCATTTTTGTTCTTATCATAAATGCTTCATCTTCATGAGTATCTACAACTCTATGTACATCATGCTACTAGATTCTAGAGGATGTTTCTATCCATGCAATTTTAATTTATTTCTACATGCTCCTATTCCACTCAACACTTGGAAAGAAGTCTAGAAGTAAAGAGTTTGACCTAGTCATAGTAGAGATCGAGAGGATTTTCCTTCTTTTGCTTCTTTCTTTCTTCCTTCATCTCTTGAATTATGTGAGCTTCTTCCCTCTTCCTTTTTCTGTTGTTGTCCTTATTAAGCTTAGGACAATTACTTTTGTAGTGTCCATACTCTTGGCATCCAAAACATTGGATTTTGCACATGTCTTTGTTGTTTGTTCTTCGTGGACCAAACTTGTCTCCTTTGATGCCACATATTCTTTTGCCTTAAGTCTGATTTCCTTTGTTTTGCATAGAGACCACATTTCACTGAGAGTGGTTGCTTCCTTCTTGTCATATATGCTTGATGTGAAGTTTCCCCACTCCTCAAGTAGAGCATTCAGTACCACAATTGTCATCTCTCTGTCAGACATGCCTTCCCCAAGTTATTGAAGTTGATCTCTCATTTCAGATATTTTCATGAAGTAGGGAGTTATTCCTTCCTTTGTTATATTGATCTTGTACAATTTGTTCCTTAGAGATATTACTTATCCGGTTGTGGATATAGGGAGTAAATTTACTAGATTATCATAAATTTCTTTCGATGTCTCAAATTTGTAGAGATACGGAATGAGAGAGTTTTTGATTGATTCTATCATAATCATTTGAGCTCTTGTATCATCATTATTGTACTTGGCTAAGGCTTGATTTTTTTCCTGAGAAGGGATAGTGATATTCCCTTTGACATGTTTTGGGAGTTCATTCTCCTTGAGAAGTAGATCATTCCTCTTCTTCCATGCAAGAAAGTAATTGGTACCTACCAATTTCTTGCTTTCCTTGCAAAAATACATTGATGTATATTCAGAAGGGGACATGTACGTACTTGATAGATTTGTGAGATGTGATGGATTTTCTTCCTCCTTGGAAAATTTATGGCTTGCCTTCCTATGATCTTTATGTACTTCAAGTTTCCTTCTTCAATTCAACTTGCTTGATGACTCGAAGCTTGATGTAGGTCCTACTTCAATCTACTCTTCTTTGTAGGTGCCTTTATGTAAGGCTATTCTTCTTGCTATGTAGAACTCCTTGATGAATGGTGGATTGTAGACCCTTCTTCACCTTGAAGTGATTGCGACTTCTAGGTGTGATGCTTCAACCTTCTAGATGCTTCTCCTTGATGAGTGTTCTTGATTTTTCGTATCCTTGATGTGTCACCTTAGCTCTGATACCATGTTGAAGAATCTAGGGTAAAGTAGTGTAGAGTGATTCTTCAATACTTGATAACAGTTTGTGGGGTATTTTTACTTTTCTTTGTTAGCTTATTCTTCTTCTTATTATTATTAGTGCATATGTGTGTACTTCATCAAACTACTACTAAAACATAAAAACAAAAACACAATATATTGGCTCTCTGCGAGGGCCAAAATCTCTCTTCTCATGAGAGTAAAATCCTTTAGTAAATTTCTCTTATTGAGGATTCTATTGATCAATGCCAAACCCTAGACCCCTGACAAGAGTATCGTCCAAGAAAAAGTCAATTCCTTCCTTCTTTCTGGACCTTATTCCCTGACACTTCTTTGTGTACTTCTTTCAGCACTTCATCTTCGACACTTGGTCTTCCTTCTTCCAGAACTTAGTTCTTCTTTCAATTGTTGATAAGTCTTGTTATAGTTAGTCTAGAGGAGAAAGCTTTGATGAGAAACTTTGGATATGATTATTCCTTCACTTTCTTAACTGAATGAGCTCCTTCTTCAAAATGTAGCTACAGACTAGATGTGATGTTCTAACAGCCCTAAATGATCACACTTGTGATGGTTTACTTGTTTTTGTAGCATCTTTTCTCTTCACTTGAGTGCCCTTCCTCTTCGCTTGATTTGGAGGCCTTATAGGCCTTATTTATTAGCCCAAAAAGAAAGAGATATGTCACTGTGATTTCCTACTATAATGACCACATGTAAACCCTTCCTTTCTTGCGTGTGTGGCTGTGTTGACTCTAGAAAAAATAGTCCCTTCTACCTCAGTTTCTTTCTCCCTTCCTTCACTTGCCTAGAAGACTTATTTTCATCCTTTTGTTAGCTGCTTTAATACGTTGATTTCAAAGTGAAGTGAGTGTGTTTTATTGGAGTGGACAACCTCTATAAATAGAGGATTGTCCCTCATTTTAGGCCCACTTGTAGGCCGACTTGATTGAATACTTGTAGGTCGAATTGAAGAGTAGACTTCGGATGGTTTCTATGGTGGTGTAGCATGCTTGAAGGGGCTTCTTGATGGTGACTTTGCATAGGAGGAGACTTGAATTTGCATGGAGGTTTTCCTTACATGTTCATACATGGTGTAACATGCCTTCAACATTTCATTTTGACTATTTGACTCACCTATAGCACTTAAACTAGTGCTAGAACTATTCAATGAGAAAGAAACTCATTGACATATATTATAAAATCATATTTATCTTTCTTTACTAAATGAAAATATTAGAAGTAAATTTATGAAGATTGAACCTATTTACATTTGCGTCAACACATTGTAGCACTCTGAATGGTTGAAAGGAAAATCTTCATGTCTTTGTGATACACCCATGCGCTCAGGAAGAAAACCAGGTCAAATACAACACAATTTCGAAGGTTGAAGAAGCTTCACACTGAGGAAGTGCGCTCTTCTTATAGAAAGACGAACCTTATTGATAGGATTTGATGCTAATATGAGGAGAATAATGATATACAAGGATTTATAGCTGCTTTTGCATGAATGGTGGAGCATGGAAGGTCTCTTGAATGTGAAAGGTTTCTTACATGTGCTAGTGATTTAACACTTGCATGATAAATATTTAGCTAAAACGCTAGAGAAAAAACTAAAAAGCATGAGATTGACAGAAAACAAAGCAATATTTACTAGTGGAAATATGAAAAGAAGTAGAAGATTGAGCATGCAAAATTACCTGTTGCATTGGTTGATGAAGGGCTTCTTGATTCTCGAGTTGTGGCCTCAACTCGTATGAAATTATGGTGGAAAATGATTAACTAAGTTCATTTAAAAAAATTGACATGAAAAACAAATTCATGCATGAGTGCCACTTGTCATAAATCGAAAGGATTAGTTAAGAAGGAATTAAGGTGGTTATTATTTTCTAGAATGCACCCTCATACAACAATTTGGGTCATTCATGAAACTAGATAGGGTGAAAGTCTTCGACATGAAGGAGTACGTCTAGGTAAGGAACACTTGCTCAGCCTGAATGCATGCACCTAGGTAGGGATCACTCTTTCAGCCCGAAGGAATGCAGTCACAACAAGTGGATGCATTTGTCAACTGAAAGTGCACTTTTTTGTTTTTAAGATATTTTATTTCTTTTTTCTTGCTTTTTCTTCTTTGCGTGATTTTTTTTTTTAGTGTGTTCATGGCTATAAGGTGATTTTCTAAGTCATGAAAGATAGTGAGTTCACCTAAGCACAACTTACTAACTCAAAACCTTCTAATTATTGAGTGATGAAACTTGAGAAACATTAAAAAGGAAGGATGCAACACTAGGATAAAACATACAAATAACAAACCATACCTCATGACGATGCATGGGGGCTTGAAAAAAAAATTATTGTAGGCTCCAAAATTGACATAGGAAAAAAATTTGGATGGTCGTCGTCGCAGTGGCAACATTGGCAAGACACTAGGAGAAATCCAACTTCTTTGAAATGTTTTCATTGTAAGCATGAATTCTCATTTCTTGAGGAAGTATCGGTTCGATTAAATAATTATCTCCAGCTCCCCGAGTTTACCTAGTTAAAGATATAGTCTCCCAATTCCACTACACAATGTAACACAAATATTTAACAAGCCACATCAATATTCTATCGACATAAGTAAGGGTAGTATGGTATAGAAAAATAAAACATTCAGAGTTTGAGTTTTACATCTCTATAGTTTCTCTGGTGTCAATAGGCCTAGACAATACCGCAACTGAGTCACTTCAGGAGAACAAATGTTTCTTCACTACTAGTGATGCAGGATAGTACCTGATGAAGTCACTTTCTTCACCTCCTTGTGCATGAATCATTTCTCTTCTTTCATCATTATATGTTTTCTTTTATTCATAGGACTATGCATAGGCACTTATTATTTTTGAACGGGTGGAAGAGGGATCCTGACTTATTGAGAGAAAAAGAGGTTTTTCCTTCATAGAAAGGTTTTAGACCTATGATTATTTATAGATAAAAGTTACCCTTTTGTCTTATTCTAAGTAAATTTATAATAAAAAACACATCATTCTTAAACTGAAGTGAGTATGTGAATGAGAAAGCGAAATAGATGCAGGTTTCATGGTTTACTTAAAATTTCCCAATTGAACGATCATATTTTCCATAAGAAAATCACTGACTTGGAATATCTAAACCAAATCAAGGGAGAGGGTGATATATAAGCCAATGGATGTGTGTTGTTACAAATTTCTTTTCACAAAATATTAGCTAATCCATCTCAAAGATCAAAACCGACTTATTCAAGAGTTGATGAAACCAAAGAAATAAAACTGCAACATGAAAAACAAAAGGACAACGCAATGCATATAATTACATGTAACCTATCATAATATAAACAAAACAATACAATGCCGGATTATGTGAAGTGAAACTTCCAGTGCAACCATAGAATCTCTTCCTGACCTTTAAAGTGAAATATGTGATCATCTAGAGTCAAAATGAATAGTAATGCAATGAACAAGAGGAATTGTGCAAACATCTCCACTCATTTACCAAAACAGGATGTGAAACCACAACAGGGTATTACACTCAAGTTTTTACCACACGAGGAACTTCGCAATAATGATAAACGCTTGGCATGTGACCATATATGACTCAGTGGAGAGTATGAAAGTATAGGCCATGAGACATGGGCGAAGAATAAAAATACTTTTCTAATGAATCCATAACAATATCATGGACACAACCTCAAGCGAAAGACATAGAAGAGAGACTATACAATGGAAAAACCAAGTAAGTCGTGCCATTAGGTTGAACACAATCCAAGCTATTATGCACCTAAAACTATTTGATAGATGATGAAAAAGATTCATTAAGGCTATTGTCAATTTCCACATTATAGATTTGATATTTTCTTGAAATGGGATGGAGTGGTGCGATTTCAATAATAAAATTAAATTTCTTTCCATGTGGGTTGAAATTTTTTTTATGAATAAAATAAGCATCCCTCAGGAAGACATCATCATCCAATTTCATGACATCGGTGAAAAAGCTATGTACATAAGTCAAAAATTGATTGAAATCACAAACACTACCATGGCGACAGGGACCTGCCATAGCCATTAGCTTTATCTTAAGTGCCCTACTCAGTTGACTTGGCTTTCTATTCTGAGAAGACATGGTCAACTTCTTATCAATATGGGATACAACATTTGAATCAATAGATTCAATGGAAGATAGATGTTCAATACCAGTGAAAAATTATTCAATGATAAGCATATCATCTTCTTGATCGAAAGTAGTTATACTTGGAAGAACACCTTCGATAATTGTGTCAGATTCCTTTTGAAAATGTTGTAAATGTAGATCTTCATGTGGGAGCAAATATTCATCCAGATTACTTGAATAGTCATGACCATATAATTCATAAAGAAGAAAATCATCGGGATTATGATTATCCAAGGGTTCATCTTGATCAATGGGTGAGAGATTTATGGGAGAAATATCAATATTTGAATATAGTTGATTGATAGATTAATATGAATGACCATCGGATGAGAGATGTGAGATAAATATAAGTTCTTCATTTGCAAGATGGTCTTCCAATTCAATAATTGGTTTAGGTCCAACGTATAAAACATCAAAGGGAGGAGGACATGGGACAAAGAGCATATTTGATTCTTCCTTCAAATGTTGAAAATCTTCTTAAGCAAGAGGACATGATGAATCTAATCTAAAATATTTCCTTGACATATGGACTAGGAATCGAAAGTTATCATCTAACAACTTCTAGTCCATGTTCTCATTCAAAAACTGATAACAGAGATGAAGGAACCAATCACAGAATTGCTCAAGAGATCCAATAAATTCCATTCTAAGTTGATAAATTTCATCAATCGCATATTGATATTCATATTTATCAAAAACCTGATAAATCTTGTTAACCAAGTGATCGAAATATGTGATATAAGAAGTGGGTAAAGAATAGCTGATGTTGGGTGATTTAATTGTGAGTTAAAGCTCTCTCATTAAATTGTCAACCTGAGGTTCATGAACTGATGAGGTATACATGTATTATATGTACTAGATGATTATTTCTTAGAAAAGATTAATCTAGTGCAAGAAAACTTAAATTAATTACAAAGAAAATAATGAAATAAAATGAAAATCAAGTGCACACATTCTCTCCCAATCACTTTCTCTCTCAAAGACTAGCTCTACGAAAACCAACAATTCTAATCTAAGGTATGAAATGAAAAAGTAATTTAATATAATAGTTTATGAGATAACTAATGTGAGATTACTAGTGTGCCAATCCAATCCAAACATAAGGAAATTAAATCAATCTTAGCAAAACAACATTAATGAAATAAACATACAAACATATAATCAAAATAAAATAAAAGAAACTAAACTAAACTTGCATAAATGAATTAACATAAATATTTACTACAAAGGAAAGAGGTGCACAAGTTGTGGTTGATGGGGGTCCTCCACTCCTCAATAAGCACACCGAATGATTATCAAATATGGGATATAAACGAAAAAACATGTATTCCATAAAGTGAAGTTGGGGAAATTTCCAAAGATATTACAATAATTAAACTCTCTGCCTCTCCATCCTCACCTTACAAATTACATTAATCATATATTCTCCATTATTCTCTATTCTATAATATCTCATACCTTGGATGGAACACCTTTGAGTGAAGGATGCACTCCTATTTATACAATAACTTAAGATAACTAATCAATAAATGTAGATCCACAAATATATTCTAGATCCACAATTATCTCCTATGGTTACAACCAATTACCTAAACATATGAGATACAAATCCTCTCACACATCTTTAGGAGACACATCAAAACATTCATGATTCTTGTCCTTTGAATGCTCTTAGTAAATCATCCAAATCTTCTACAGATATTCTACAAATCGCCATGAGTTGAAATTTAAATTAGAATTTATGGTTGAGTGGCTAAATAAGACTCTCCTAGAATATTCAAATAGGCCTGCAACATTAGGGAAAATTTTAAGGATACAAATTTATTTTAAAGTTTAGAAACCTTGGAAAATCTTACTAGTCACCAACATGCAAACTATAAAATGCTTGATGATAATTTTGTAAAAATAATCAAATTTATAATGATTTAATATGGTGTTTGTAAAATTTTGGAAACTTTAAGGTAAAATAATTTTATACTATAAAATTTGGGCGAATCATTTTTAGAAAAAATGGAAATTGACGAATCTTCTTTTGGAAAAAACATGGAAAATTAGCCCACCTGCGAATATTAACCCCTAAAAGTTTCCCTATACAACATCATAAAACTCATCTAACTTTTAGACATATATGAAAACATGCTAATTTCCTAATATTTAATCATAAATTCTCTTAAAATACTTAAAATAAATGACTTGGAAAATAATAATGATAAACCCATATGGTCATGAAAATGGTATCAATGTATGGTTATGGAGCTGCAGAATATGGTAAAGAGCTATAGAATATGGTAAAATGATAGAGATGAGGGTGAAAAAGGATGACATTTTGGAGGCCCAACATTTCCCCCCAACTCAATATGTTGCATGTCCTCATGAAACTGTGCATTGATTCCTATAATGATAAATTGATCTTCTTGGAATGTTTTGCTTCTATATGAACTTTGGATTTGTATTGATTCTCTTTTAAATTTTCATAATCATATATTTTGATAACTTTATTCTCTTTTCAAAATGTACTTTGAAAGTCATTTGATTGCAATGTATTTTTTGTGGTTGGTTCTTGTGTGACAACCAAAAATTTATAGTATTGGTTCTTGTGTAATAATACTTTCCTTATTTGTGTTGCATCAAAATACTCGAACATATTGAGAATTCCACTTTAATGCCTCATAATGATTGCCAGCCATTAATGTGCTTATCAATTGATGATTGAAAAACATATAAAATTTTTGAATCAAAATGCAATAATAGTTGGTTGGGAAAGATATGTTGGTCAATAATGTATGCGGAATATATAATATGGAAGAAAAAGTAATGGATATTTCCCCTCCCCCCAACTAAATACATTTTCAGTTTTTGGCAAACGAGAAAGGGAATATAAATGTCATGATAGATTTTCCAAAATTGAAATTTCAACATTTAGGGAATTACATGACTAAATATTTTAAAACAACATATCTTCACCTACCTGAAAGGTGGACAAGATGTGTAAATGAAAGAGTCTAGTTGTTGCTGCTGGATCATGAAATGTGAAGTGAAAACAAATATGATCTGCTTCTTCTTTCTATTGGTTCTATGAATAGAGGATGAACCTAATCTGAAATTGGAATATTTAATGCTAGTACAATGCTACTACTATTGAACTTTGGAGTTGAGTCCTGATTTATTAGAAAATCATTGAAATCCACTAAAATATTATAGTCCTCATTCATTCCCACCCAATGGAATAATTCTTATCTATGTGAATAGATGTGTCGATGTCGTACATAGAAAGACATTTTTGGATTACCATCCATTAATGAATTCCATTAACAAACAATAGAGTACTCACCATTGATGTCAATGAGTGTCAAGATGCCTAAGTACATCTTACTAGGTATGAATAGATGTGCCATAGTCGAGTCACATAGAAGATCCAAAAAACAAGGGACATTGATGTATTCTCATTGTTTATTTGTGAGAGAACATGCCATTAAGGCATGCAAGCCTCAAGGTACTAGAAATATCTCTAGCCTTGATCCTAGATGATGTGTCAGAGTCAATGGGCCAAGACATGTTAGAAGGGAGGCCTTACTAGATTCTCCATCATCAAACACTAGTATAAAATAATAATTTTAAGGACCATAGATGAAATATTTTCATTATGAATCAAGGCTTATTTGACAAAAAAGAAGAGGAAAATGGGGTGACTCAACATTGTAAGGGAGCTAAACGACTTTATTTTTGGGTTAAGCTGGGTGAGTGAGAATGAGGTAGGAAAGTATGAAGATTGTAAAGGGAAACTGAGTTTTGAAATTTAATAGTTGGGAGATGGAAATTCATGGATGGACTATAAGCTTGGAAAGAGGAAAATGAATAAGTTCATAATGACATTAGTGGCATTTGAAAAGGTTTGTTTGGTAGCAATTGGCATGGTGGATGTGATCAATTTATCGCTTTCAAGATTTCTTTTTGAACATGTTTTTCTTTGAAAAATGTGGTCTTTGAAGACCACCCATGCATAAAGTAGTCTTGTTATCATTCTCGATCCTGAAAAAAACTTAGCACTAATCTGCAGTAAAATGTAAGATCTGCAAAAGTTCACAAATAGTGCTAAATGAAATAGATTAAAAGAAAAACAAAATGTACTTTTACTTGTCAAAAGTGGTGCATTTTAGACTATCTTTCTTTTTGGATGCCTGTTTTGATTGTTTAAAAAAAAAATTTAGAGTAAATGCATGAAAAACATGATCTAATAATTTTATTTCTATCCTCAAGAAGTTTCAAGGCCCATTTACTACAAAATCGAAAAAATGACCATTTCTATATTGTCTCAAATGTAGATAGAAAATATTCCATGGTGTAGATCTCAATAATAACTTTCCAATGATGCTTGAATCATAAAAAAAGGACACCATATGCTAAAGTTATGGTTTTTTGAAGTTTACGAAAAAATGAAGTGAGGGGTGCCATGCGGCAGCATCATAGGATGCCACACAGCAACATCTGAAAATTCCACGTGGTAGTATAAATAGAAGTCACGTGGACTATTTATAAAGTTGATGTTAATGATGACATGGCACTGAATGGTAACATGACAGTCAATGTTGACATGGCAGGTTGAATGGATGGTGACTAGGAATTTCGTGGTCAAATCATAGGCTGCCATGTGGATGAATCACGAGTTGCCATGTGGCAGCCTAAATTTGCCCAAAACATAGTTAAATTTCGAAATATATGGGGGAAACATTTGAACATGAGACCTCATCCAAACAAATCAAAGGATTAACCATTAAACCACCCAACTTTATTATGAAATAAGGTGGAAATATTTATTTTAAAGTATATTTTGGCAAATTATGTGAGTAAAAGGTGGCTCGAAGAGTGAAGTGGATGGGATTTGACACCATGTTTGGTATAAAATCAGATTTTAACCATTGTTCCTCAACTCATTATTGTGATATGAACAACATTCGAATTGATTTTATTATTGTTTTTGTTGCAGGTTACTATGGCGTTTTACAACAAACTTTGTGGGCTTGTTTCTCACAAACAATCCATTGGATTTTTGTCAAATTTTGTAGACATATTCCTAATATTATTATCTTTATGCATACCAAAAATCAACACCATCCAATGGAGATATCTTGATATATAATCGAAATGGATGTAGGTGACGATGTGTTTCGACAATTTTTTTTCAAACATCAGAAAAAGTTTTCTCACAAACTACACATAAAATTGGATTGAAATTTTTTAGGAGGGTTCCTATCATCCTAATTCTTGTGAAAAAAAAAAAAGCATATTGACCCCATGCACTAATATGGACATATAAGTGAAATGGCGGAAGGTGATGATACTCATTTTCTCAAAAATTGTGAAGCGGATTGGGCTGAAATGTATAGGGATTGTTCATTAGAATATTATGCATTTTCTATAAAAAAAAATTGAGAACCGAGTTCCTAGTTTTGAGATATCGTTAGTTTAATTTCTACATTTTGTATTTAATTTTTAAAATAAAACTACAAATTTTTATTTAAGTGATACAAATCAAATTGAATGAAATTTTTGTTAGCAAATGGAGACAAATCAAATTGAAGATTGAAGATGAAAATTAATTTAGGTATTTTTGACATCATCAACAACTTAAACGATTCCTAAAAAAATTTCAAAGCCATTTATTTGATTCCTACTTTCTGATCTTCCAGGTCACAACAAAGCGCAATAAGAGAGTATACTTTGAAATTTAACAATTGTTTTTGCATTTTAAAATCTTAAACTTAGGAAGCATAGGAAAAAATCCAGACCTCAAATTTTTACCTCTTCCTTTTTTCATGAATGTCAATTTTCCTCATAAATCTTCCTTCCAATGGTTAGTGAATGAAGTGGCTCTTACTGCACCACAGTGAAATAAAAAAACAAAAACAAAATCATGGTTTCGTTCCGTTATTATACCCTACTCTACCTAAAAACAAATGAAAACTTTTCTTAAATTATATGCATATTTCCAATGTAATCGTCTACAAATCAAGATCTATGGTGTGGTCATATAAAATTTTGAAAAATATATATCTATGTATTCTATGATATGAGAGGTCAGTTGTGCTTTTGATGACAAGATTTGTTGGAGAATGAAGGAATGATGTGACCTAGTAACTGTTTGGAACAAATCTGCAATGTAGTCCTTTCTTTCCTTGTTATCATACTTTGAATTTATTCGAGAAGTTTCTCTTCATTCTCTAAAGTGTACCAAGGATTTGGAGACAAACATGCTAAAAATTTTCCAATTTCTGGCTCAAATAACTGCTTCTCATTAGTTCTAGTCCATTTGATCTCTTGCTCTTTTACTTCTTCTTGGGATGTAACTCTATCCTTGGTGGCTATTCTGGAACTAGGACAAGGGATTGCGAAGACTCTTATAGAGGCATATCCTTTTCTTCCCAACAAATTCTTGAGCACCATTTTAGTTTCTTTGTTGGTCTAGAGCTCTTGCTTCACAAATGTATTAGTATTGATACTTACATTATCCAAAAGGAACTAAAATTCATGCATCCTAAATGATTTTAATAAGTTTTTAACCGTGCATCTATGAATGAATTCAACTATCATGAGTTTGTCTAAAATTTCAAAATAAGCACCTATGTATACCTCCCCAACAATGATGCCAAAATTTTAGATGATTTAATTGTGAGCTAAATCCTTGTCCTTAAATTGTCAACCCGGGATTCATGAGTTGATGAGATATATGTGTATTATATGTACTAGGTGATTATTTCTCAAAATAGATTAATCTAATGAAAGAAACTTGAAACTAATTACAAAGAAAATAATTGAAGGAAATGAAAAGAAAGTGCACACGTTCTCTCTCAAGCGTGCTCTCTCTCAATCACTTTGTCTCTCAAAGACTAGCTCTACGAAAACCAAAAATTATAATTGAAGCTATGAAATGAAAAAGTAATTTAAAATAGTATTCTATGAGATTACTAGTGTCCCAATCCAATCCAAATGTAAGGAAATTAAATCAATATTAACAAAACAACATTAATGAAATAAACATACAAACATATAATCAAAATAACATCAAAGAAACTCAACTAAACTTGCATAAATGAAATAACATAAATATTTACAACAAAGGAAAGAGGTGCACAAGCTATGGTTGATGGGGCCCTCCACTCCTTAGCAAGCACACCGAACAATTTACCAACGCTTGGAGATCAAAGAAGGAACATGTATTCCTTAAAATCAAGTTGGAGAATCTTCGAAAGATATTACAATAATTAAATTCTCTTCCTCTCTATCCTTACTTTAAAAATTACAATAATAATTTCTTCTCCATTACTCTCTATTCTATAATATCTCATATCTTTGATGGAACACGTTTGAGCGAAGGATGCACTTCTCTTTATAAAAACTTAATATAACTAATAAATAAATGTAGATCCACAAATCTCTCCTAGATCCACAATTATCTCTTGTGGTTACAACCAATTACCAAAACCTATGAGATACAAATCCTCTCAAACATATTTAGGAGACATATATCAAAACATCCATGATTCTTCTCCTTTGAATATGCTTAGTCAATGATCTAAATGTTCTACAAATTTTCCACAAATCTTCATGAGTTGAAATTGAAATTCGAATTTGTGGTTGATTGGTCAAATAAGACTCTTTCATAATATTCAAATTGTCCTACAAGATTATAAAACTCGTCGCACTTTTCGATATATATGAAAACATGCTAATTTCCTAATATTCGATCAGAAATTTCCTTAAACTACTTAAAATAAATTACTTGGAAAATAATAATGATAAACCCATATGGTCATGCAAATGGTATTAATGTAGGGTTATGGAGCTATGGAATATGGTAAAATGATAGAAATGAGGGTGAAAAAAGATGACATTTTGGAGGCCCAATAACACTGTTGCTTCACACAACCATCCAACGTAAGGGTAAGCAACTGTGAAATGATTTCTTCTAAATCAACACCATTCAAGAATTACAATTGAAAAACTTCAACAACATACCCAAGAATGGTCAATATACCCTTGCCATCAAATTTAAATCGTGAAACTTCATGTAAAAATTCCATGGGGATTGAAATATATAAATCTTGTGTAAAACACATCAATATTACGATTTGGGATGAAGCCATTAAAGGCAAAAGATTCAAACAGACTTCATAGGCTCAGCTTGTGTTCTGTCCAACCCTCTAGCATTAGTGTTGGCTTGATGAGCCCTAACCTAGGTTCAACGTTAAGCAGCCACAGAAATCCCTATACTACTTTCCCTTGTGGCATCAATCCATGGAACGTGGACTGAAGTCTCGCCCGAAGCAGTATGGGGGGATGCATGAACCAAGATTTTGCACCCTAAGATGGTTGTGATGTCGATTTTAGACCTTCACTCTTCCTTCATGTAGATCGATAAGCCATTTAGGGCTTATTAATGTACTTCTCTGATTCGTCCTTGAGGCCTCTATGAAAGTCTTTGATCATCCTTCATAGACCCTAAATAGATATATTTTGCACTTACATGCCTCCGTAAGTATCCTTACTTTTGTGTCTACCCAGATTAGCACAAGTATTGGTTAACTTTAACATGCATTACAGTTATCTTTTCATAAACAAATATTCTTACTTGCATTCATATGACAAAGTAAAATACATAGATTCACGCATCAATATAGCATTAATTGATAACCCCACTATTCCACATAGAATAATCGCAACATTCATAATAGACGTAAAATAACACATACATAGATAATTTGAGAATACTTCTCTTTATTGAATCCATATTTTTAGTATAGACTCTGACTTCCCTATACACACAGCTGCAGGGATTCGTGCACTCAACTGCAGACTTCTACCCTAGTCTTCTGTGCACTCAGATGTTGAGCCTCTTCCTATGCTAAGACTCTTCGCTCTTAGCTCTCATAGACTCATAAACTTAATGAAAACTCTACCAAAAAATTATGAACTATCTTAGACTCTCTAAGACTCCCCTTTTTATACATTCCCATGGCCTGCGGACCAAGGGAGGATCTCGCTAAGCCAACACAAGCTATCTAAACTAAGGGAGGAAACCATTTTTGGATGTTTACATCTTCGCACTCCATGACCACAAAATGCGAAGACTTTACATTCTTTATACAGAACTTTGGCCTTTATCCCAAAAATTTGCGCTTTTAACCAAAAAATTGACCACAGGGGACCCATTCCCAATAGTCCCCCAACATAAATCTGGTGATTCTACCTTGATTCACTCTGATGGCATGAAGCTCTTGTCACGTAGACCTCTTAGCTCCACATATACCACTACAACTTCGGTGGTGCAATGTGTTACCTCCTACTTCACCTGCTTGAACAATTGATCCATCGCTAGCTCTACATTGTCTACTTGTATTTTCTATTGTGTAACCTACAGATTGGCCAATTTTCCTTCAATAGATGTAGTGAGTACATAGGCCTCCTCTAGCCAAGGCCCTAATCTGGCCTTCAGTACTGTCTCCTTGCACTGAGTTGCATCCACCTGTACTTTTAGTGCCTTTGCTTCCTGCAACTTCACTAACCTTTGTGTAATGTTGACGATGCACATCGTTGCTTTAACCTCATCATATCTTTGTTGTAGATCCCGTGCCTCTATTTATAGCCTCTGCACAGTGGGATCCTCCTATTGGTTGGTGACTACATCGAGTGACTGCTCGAATAGTGTAGTTCACTATTTCATAGCGGCATCTACAACTACTATTGCATCTTTGACAGTGGCCATGCGCTGCTCTTTAACCTCTCGTGGAGTCGAAGGTTGGGCCCTCAACTCAAGCTCTATAGTTTTAAGGTTTAGTTCAAACTGAACCTTAGCTAGCTCGATTCTCGCTTCGTGCACTCTAGCAGCGAGATTCTGAATTCCTACATACACTGGCGCATCTTCAGGAATATCCAACTTTGGAACAGTCCTGCATGCCTCAGCCACCACCTTGGTCATGTGCTCATTCTTTTCCATGGTGGCCTTAAGGAGATCAATGGAAAAAGTATTCTGTACAACCAACTAAGTGTTGTTCACCTTCTCCTCACTGATAATGTTCAGGGTGCACTGTTCTCGACCCTGAAGTTCTGCAATCACACCATCTTGCAAGTTGTGAAGGGATTCACTTGGAAGTGTGGCAAAATTTAGTCCAACCCTCTTGAGGGCAATGAAAGTGGCCCTGTTAGCCTCTACTGCAATTAGAGCTCCATCTAGCAACACTATGGCCTAGAGATCTAGTGCGTGCACCATTTACCCTACCTCCAACGTTCTAGGCACCAAACTAGTTGACGCTGCACTACTTCACCCCATACTGTTCTAGACCTGTAACACCTAGATCTGCATCTTACGCAGGCCCATTTGAATGGCACCCAAGTCATGTTGTTACTTCTTCTTGAATTGTTGCAGCAGTTTTACGGTCACATCCCTCACCGCATCGCCAATGTTGTTCAAATCACCCTCTGTCAAGGTGATTGGGTCAAGGGACATTTTTCTAGCCTTGGACTTCTTCCATGGACCTACTTTCTCCTACTCCCTGTTGTGCTTAACCCAGAATAGAGTAGTCTTTGGGTCTGCTCCTCGCTAGTTGGATCGATGCTCTCCCTCTTCTGTCTCCGGGGAAGAAGATTTATGACTCCTATTGGAGTCGTGCTCCTCCTCTTCTTCCTACCCATCTGTCTGCCTTTTGGTATCATGCTTAACTTTTTCTTTGTCCTCAGCCTCTTTCTTCCTCTTCTTAGCCAATTTTTCCATCTTTAGTCTGGCCTCTTCCTTCTTATGCTTTGTTGTAGACTTTCTAGACCTAGCTGTCAAGTCTGAGGTCATGTGCCACTTTGCTGGCCAGCAATCAAGTACTGCCATGATCACATCATTTGTATCAAGGTATAGAAGGTCATACCACTTTTTATCAGGGTCCTTCCACGCTAGCATGGAGACATAATGGAAGTTGGCCTTGAAATCCACATACTCTTCCAACTGGTCAAAGACAGTCAGTGACAACCACGGGTTGTGGCTGATGGCCATGTTGACACTCATCTCCATTAATATCCAAAAGATCTTGCTATCCTTGACCCTTTGGGGGTCTTTGGTGGTCTAGAGCGAAGCAAAATTCACTGCTTCTGGTAAATCCTGCACAACTGAAGTAAATTGACTATCCTCTAGTAACTCCCACGTGATTAATTCTATGGATAGAAGCAACCATGGATAGTGAAATCTTTTGTTGTGGTCCTACACCTCTCTATAGTTCACGAGGAACTCGCTGGAGAGGTAGCACACCCAGTTGAATTGTATGCCCTCCACACACTCGGCTGCTAATGATACAACTGGTGTCGGCACTTCATCTACGCGACACTTCCTAATAATTTTACTAGCCATAATCTGGGTGGATAATTTAACCATGGGGTCAGTTATACTAGAAATGGAGTAGTCACGCAGCTTCTTGACGAGCTTAAATTTTTCCTTGATTTTCTCGGTGAGGTCGTGCTCCCTTGTCTTTCCATCAAATGCCATGGATAGATTTAATCTAGAATGTGGCAGCCGAGTGATCCTATGGATTAGCATGTTAGTGATTGGGATTGGTTCTTCCAACCACAAGCACCCATCGTGCACCAAGCACATCAGCTGTTTGATCACTATCATGGTTATGGGTGTGCGGTTGTAATCTGGAACCCATAGCAAGTTTAGCAGTTATGCCTTGTCTACCCCTTTTATCCACTTCCTTGTCTCTAGCGCAGTAACACCATTATCCTTATAGAAGACACGATGCATGAATTGATCAGTCGCTAAGTGGGGAAAGCACTCTGTATCGGCCAAATCCCAATCCTCCAGCTTTAAAAGGGGGACACGCGCCAGGCACAGTCTATGAAATCTGATCTTGTTTGGTAGAAATGGTGTATGCAGCATGACTTTGCTCTCATCATTGTGCTTTGGGACCTTTGCCTTGCCTTGTCACAAAGGAATGTATTTGGGTAATTTAGAGATAGGATCAGACCCTTTAATGTCAACATCCTCAAACCCCATATCAATGTCATCCCCACCCATATTGATTTATTCACTGTCTTCTTCAGGTTCCAGGTCAACTACCTTTCCCTTCTCCTATGCAGTGGGTTTTTCCTTCTGTGGGTGTTTTCTGGGTGACACTCGCACAAGCGATGTTGCTTTCTGCTTATCTTTCTTAGTTTTCATACCCTCTTTGGTTAGCGTAGGCCTTGACTTGGGCGACCTCGGTGATTTGGGTACCTATGCAGGTACTTCGATGCCTGCTATCTCTGGGGCAACTTTCTTAGCTACCATTGCTACCTCTGGGCAACTCCCTCAACTTCCATTCCTTCTCTAGCACTCACGGTTTCTGTGGGTGCCGACATGATACTAGACAACAACTCCTGTGTTTGCTTTGGAAACCTCTCAAATGTTGAACTTGTTATCAAATCTTCAAAGTACTCCTGGTTCATATGTGCCTAAGAGCTCAACACCTCAATTCTCAAAATGTGAAGTGTTTTTCACTGGGCAGCCACCTATAATTTATAGGAATTGTTTAATTCAAATACAACTGTTCCCCCCAAAATTCGTTTATAAATGTTGGATTGGCAACAGATTTTAAAATATATTTCCCTTAAATTGAGACTTAAATTCCACCCCCCCCAACTCCATTTAGCCATTTTCCCATAGTCAAGTCACGAACAGTGATGATAATGGTCACTTTCCAGCTTCCATGCACAGTCCCTTCTTCGATAGCGCAGCTCCCCACACGTTTCTGTTGACACTATGACATTCCTTCGTTCTGCACAATTGCCCAATCACGTCGCTCCATAACCTAGGAAGTGTAGTTTATAGACCCGTGCCTCGTTTCAGCTACCTGGAGCTCTAACATTTTGCTTCCATCATGTAGTCATCTAGCAAAATCGTTGGCGTATGGATTCAATTGGATACCATTCACCTTCCTTGGGAATGGCTCTCCATTTAACTTTACCAACTGAACTACTCCACCATCAGTAATCTCCTTGATGACATGGGGCCTTAGCCAATGCATCCAAAATTTCCCTGGAAAATTATCAAACTTCTTGTCATATAATAGAACTAAATCGTTTACCTTGAAGGTGCACAATTTGATGTGTCGATCATGCCATGAATTTTCCCGCTCCTTTTGAACTTGTTGATGGAATCTAGCTAGAAATCTATCCTCTTCAAGCTCTGTTAGTTGTGCGATCCTCTCCTCCAGGGCTTCGCGATCAACCATTCCTGTGAATTCCATTATGCATAGACTAGGTAGAATGTACTCCATCGAGATCACAACTTCCACGTCATAAACCAGTCTAAACGGCGTTTTTCCAGCCAACTTCCTGCAAGTCATTCTATAATCCCATAGCATTGTGGGTACATGCACATCCTATTCATTTCTTTGAGCATTGCGAACCTTTGTTAGCAAGCTATCCAATATTTTATTAAACGCTTCCACCATCCCATTAGCCTGCGGATGATATGGCATGCTCTTGTGATGGTAAACCTGAAATTCCTCTGCCTTCACATTGATCATCTCATTAAGAAAATGCATACCACGATCACTCATTAAATTTTTTGACAGCCAAACCTTGTCAACAGGTACTGAAAGATGAATTTTGTTGTTATCGTACAGTCCTTCATAGGCTATGCCTTTTCCCATTCAGTTAAGTACTACATTGCGGTGATGATGTACCGTGCACCCATCTTCTTTCCTGGAGGCTGGATTGGTCCCACAAAACCAATCGCCCACATGTCAAAGGGCTATAATGATATCTATGGATTCAGTGGTAGCTCATCCTTGAACGAGGGTCTACCAGTCCTTTGGCATGCATCGTACACCTACAATATGCTTTTGAATCCTTATGCAAGGTCGGCCACCACAACTCAGTGCGTAGAATATTTTGCGTTGTTGCTTTTCCTCCATAATGACCTCCTGCGGCTCCACCATGAGCCTCAGTGAGGATGTTGTTTTGTTCAAACTTTGGCACATAACATCACAATATTTCATCTGATACCATTTTGTTCAAGTGCCCTGCAAGGACAAAAAAGTATGCCATGCACACCACCAGTTCCTTCTTCTGTTGACTTGTATATCCTTCTGGAGCCATTCCTGTCGTTAGGAAGTGTATAATATCTTCAAAGTGGCTGTTTGTGATGCACACTGCAAAGAGCTGCATGTAAGGCAATCCTTCCTCCAAATTAGTAGGCTCTTTTCCAATTTCAATGCGCAACACATGATCAGGTCCTGCATTCAATCGTTTAGGTTTCACAATGACTTCAAAATCATATTCTTGGAACAACAATAGCCACCTGCATATCTTCCCCCTCAACACAGGCTTGCTGACCACATATTTCAATGTAGAATGATCTCTATACATCTTAAAATTTACACCCAACAGACAATGCCTAAACTTCTCGAGCTTGTACACCATAGCTAATCCTTCGTGCTCTATCGTGGAATAGTTTTTCTCAGCTTTGGAAAACTTTCTACTTGTGAACATTATAGGATGATACGAGTCCCCTTCACTGACCTGTGTCTGTACTGCTCCCAAGAAATACATGACACATCCACATGCACATGAAATTCCTTCTTCCAATCTAGGAAGACTAGGATCGATGCGATGACCATTTTCTCCTTTAGCACATCCAAGCTCTTATGGCATTTTTCATTCCAACAGAATGTAACATCCTTCTTTAACATTTTTTCCATCGGCACGGTGATCTGGGCATAGCTCTTGATGAATTTCCTATAGTATCCTGTATGCCCCAGCATTGTGTAGCTATTTCACACTCCTCGATGCTTCCAAATTGCTTATGACCACAATCTTTACAGGGTCTACCATAAAGCCTTGTCTGCATACCTCATGACTAATAAGATCCCAAAAGGGGCACAAAACAAGCATTTCTTCATATTGAGTGCGATATCGTACCTCTGACATGTATCTAGCATCAAGTGCAGACTTGCCACATGATGATTTACCAATCCAAACACTGTCCAATCATCAAAGTATACTCCAGAAATTTGTGAATAAAATCCTTGAATTCCTCGATGAATATGCGTGAAAAGATCGACAATGTGTTCTTCAGGCCAAAAGGAATAATCCTATACTGGAAGCATCCCCATTCAGTCATGATGGCCATCTTACTCCTATCCTCCAGTGAGATCTTGATTTGATGGTACCCTGAGAACCTGTCAGTAAATGAATATGCTTCTTGGCCACCAACATTATCTAGAACCTCATTGGTGAATGGAGTTGGGAAGGGATCATGCACCTAGGAATCATTCAACTTCTAAGATCTACAGATATCCTTATTTATTCCTTCTTCTTCTTTTCCTGAACTACTATTGGGCTCACCTAGTCAGATTCTTCCCCTGGTTCAATAATACCTGCCATGAGCATCTTTTCCAACTCTAAGTGGACCCTTTCTTTATACTTCAGATTGAGGTGGTAAGGTCTTTCTTTAACGGACTTTGTGTCTAGTTTTAGACCGATATTTATGACACCCAAGTCCCCTATTATCCCTTTCAAACTTGAAAAATGGATCCTGATATTCTTGGAGTAGCTCAAGGACCTTATGTACTGTCATGCTGTCCTAGTAGTCCCCAATCTTTGCAAACTTCAGCTTTGCCTCCATGCCAATGTTCACCTATCTAGTTTTGAGTGGCTTGGTTATGTCGAGGTTCTCTAGTCGTGGTCCTTCAACTTCGGGGTAACCTTCAATCTCTGGAATGTTAATCATCCTTGGGTATTCATCATCTTCCTCTATTGTTACATTGTAGTACTCTAGTGCATGGCTTAGTTGGGTAGTCCAATCAGGTTTAATCAAATCTAGAGGATCCTGTGGTATCCTAAAAATTTCTACCTTAACCTCCTACAACGGTTCATCAATACTTTGAAACCCATCCTCAAAGCTGAATTTCATAAAAAATCCTTCGCGGAAAACATCCCATTCTTCAATGCCATGATGGAGTTCTGTCTCCAAGTACCAATTCATTGGTATAACATCCAAGGTATGATAAAACAGATGTACCCACTCCAACTAAGGTTTCAGTCCATTTGGCCACATGGTCACGTGAATCATTTCTCCCATCATATTTTTCTGTTAGCTGAACTTGTGGGTGGCCAAACCATCTCATCATTTTTCTGTATACGGGCGAATCATCAAAACTATCCTTGTGTGTACCCCACCATCTCACAGGCGTAGCGCCTAGTCTAGGTCCTGGAAGCGATGCTTCTTTGGCACTTCTCTCTCAAATGCATCCAAAAGGTGATCAACATTAGTTAAGCCATCATAGTAAGCAAAATTTCTTATCTTTGAGGATACATAACGCACCGACTTGGCCATCATTTTATAATGCAGTGTAGATACTTCATCCAGTTGATTTTGCTAGTGCTTCAGTTCTTCATCTGAATCTTAGGTGCAGGAACTTTAACAGTACAATGCAATACGCCCATCTGCTGTTGGATTCACCCAATCTTGATCTCGTGCGATTATCTTGTAAGTCTGGTCCAAATCATTATCACTTTCATAATCACAGACTGGTTCAGTATAGCATGGTCCCTTTATATGGTCCAGTGGCACTGCTGTGCAAAGCAAGTTCTTCTCAAATATCATCTTTCACTTCTTTAGATTGATTACCCCATTCATATCAGTAGCCCAGTTGATCCCAAGAAGTGTAGGGTAAGGAGTTCTATCATCAACAATCTCTATCACTTCAAAATTAGCTAGTGTTCTTGTGCCTTCAGTATCAACTGTTACCCCCTGCAACCTCCCCATTGGGATCATTTTATGTTGATTCTCCATCCTTAACTGAATCGGAGACCACTATAGCGCAGGTCTCCCCATTCTCTCCAATGTCTGTTTCAGAAAAATGTTCGCGTCCGACCCCAAATCTAAAATGACTTGATCCATATCATATTCCCCTATCTACGTGGTGAGTCTCATCTCATGTCCAGTTCCTTTTTTATGCTTACCAAGCTTTCCAGCTACACGTGGTTCTTTAGTAGCGTTTTTCTTGCCAACGCACCTATTGATCAGCTCTTGCAGTCCCTTCATAGCCTTGCTATCGTGTAGTAGTTTCATGCAGGTCTCCAAGAATGTGATAAGCATGGACAATTCCATTTTTTCAGCCGGCTTCTCTTTACTCCTTGAGGTAGAGGCCTCAACGAAACATTTCTTCACTTCCATAAATGTTTCTTTTGCACATTCTATATCAAACTAGTCAGGATCTTCATTTCCTATGCCCTTGAAAATAGGTAGATTTACGGTGTTCGCCATGTTTAACGGTGGTGGAGGTGGTGCTAGTGTGGGTGAGGGGTAAGCGGTGGAGGTAAGTTGTTGGGTGTGGAGCCTGATTATCTTCTTTATTCAAAGGTATCACCACATTGGACTCTAGTTCTAAATGTGGCAGCAACACTGCTTGTAATATTTGCACTACAAGGGGAGTCCAGCGGGGGTAGAAAAATCTTTTGTATCCCCCCATGGTGGGGGATCGAGGGCAACACCCCCAAAGCTAAAAATAGATGTAAAATTGCCTTGTAAAATGTTGTTATTTCATAGTCAATCTAGGCCATTCATTGGGCAGAGATTTGACGGTAGAAGTTATGTTTAATTTAGGGTTTTTTCCTCTGGAAGGCAATCCCTTACTATAGATGAGGGAATTATATTACATCTATGTAGATTGGTATTTGTCACGCGGAATGAGTCGATCTTGCGGAAAAGATAGACATTCCTATAATCTAAAGAAGACCTAATGACAAGCAAACCAACCAGACACTATCTTTCTCTAAATGTGCTTTTATAAATAATGGGAAACAAGTGTGTTTAAGGCCTACCTTATGTCCAACGCAAGTTTGGGGATGCCTTCGCTCCTTTGATCCAAATAAGTTCCTTTGTCATGAACCTACAAACACAAACAAGGCAAACGATTAAATATCACCTGAATAACCAGTATTATAAAACATATTTAACATGAAAGTCAAGGAGTCCATGAAACAAATAACATGAGATACTTGTTGAGAAAAATGAGCTTGATTGTATATTAATTCAAAGAAGAAGAACTTTACAACCTTTGCCTTGACGCTGTACAAGCTCCTCCCAGGGTCCAACAAGAAGTCTCCTCTACTTTGACAAGCTTCACTCACTCCCAATGAAGCCAAAAAGGTATGTGATCTCTCCTCTTAAGCTCAAATAGGAAGTCTTGATTTCACTAGCATTTACCCTCAAAAGTTCAGCTTCTAACCTCTCTGGCCATTGACCCAATGCCTCAACTTATAGTGCAATGGAGATTAGTTAGCAGCTCCTCCTTCAAAGGGATAGAGTCCTCCTTCAAAGGGATAGCTCCTCTAAACAAGGGATTAGTTCCTCCTATGATGGGATGCATGAACCACTTGGAGCGAACAATCCACGTAACAAATCCTTCTAGAAAACTCTAGAATCAACCCAAGTGAGTTTTTAAAGATAAAAATTGCGCCTTTTGACTTTCACAGGGGTACGCACCCTCCCCTTTACATACAGAGCGTATAAGTACGTAGGTATTCTGAACAAAAGGTGCGGGCCCACAGGCAAAAGTGAGAGAAAGTACGGAACCAGAGTTACATTGCTTTTTGATGTCTTTCTCTCATTTCCAAAGCTTGTTTTGAAGAGCTGAGGTCTGAGACTTTCTTAGGAGGCTGGTATAGGTGATGATAGACCCATACTGCCTGCAAATAATCAAGGTGACGATATTTTTGTGTAACAGATTGCCCCCTAAAGTGCGAAGTCTGTAGTAGATGAGGATTTGCATTCATCATTTAGGAAGAGTGAAGTACTTTATCATTTCGAGGACCATCTTGCGGAGAGCCCGGTTGGAACCTGTAAAAACATTCAATGCAAAATATATATATGAGATCATATCATCATTGAGGTAGGCATTCCCATACTCAGATAAAAACTGACTAAGAGACTGAAAACTGACTAGAAGACTAACTACTACTCCCATATAGGAATGATCTTGTAACACATCATAAGTACAGACACACGTGGACACAGTATGGACGAAGCCATCTGTTTATGAATAGTCCATAGTATAATGAATACAAAATTCCTCGCAGCCTGGATGGTGGAAACTAGATCCAGGGTCTTCATTTCTACTTCCCGAAACAGTACGATTCTATCCATGCAAACGAATGTGTCGAAGTCGAACATGGTAGAAACTGCTTGATTACTAGTCAATGATGTAAACTGTTAACAAGCGTGAGAGAAAACACCAATAATGACAATGGCTCTCAAAGTACTCAGTACAATCCATGCGATGTGATAAGATGGGTTGATGTCGAACATTTCATGGAATCCTTTGATCAAAAGTCGATGATGTAAACTATCGTCAAAGGCGAGAAACCTGCCATTGAGGCATGCAGATCTCAAGGTACTGACGATTCCTAGATCATCTTTCTAGATAATGAGCTGAAGTTGATAGAAAGCGATCCGTCGCAGGCAAGCCCACAACACGAAATCATAGATCAAGTTGAAGAAATTTAGCTGCAAGGACTGACTCAGGGATGGTCAAGATGGATGACAGACATTTTGCAGATGAATGGCTTATTTGCACTGACCTCTTGAACACATAACGACACGACAGATGGTTTGGTGATGATTGACCCAAAGTGACTACCCAGAAACCGGCTGAAAGACTTTCAATATGGTTTGATCAACTGTTAGGTAAAGGATTTCCCAACCCAGGTGAATGAAAGTGTTGTGTTCAAGAGTGGTTATAAAGTATGACAAACAGGCTTACTTTTCTCTCTTTTCCCCCACCATTTCTGGCAAGTACCTCTTTATTTTTTACAAGCTTGAGGAGGATAACATATGCTTGATTATAAGCTCACCCTTCCGGTGAGTCCAACTTAGTTTAAATTCGAACCCTAAGAAGGAGTGGTCTGTTCCTGTTTGTAATAGAACAGGTCCTTTACTACTGTGAAATTTTAACGAGTCCAGTATAGGAGAAACTCGATGCTTTTCATATTTAGAGAGTCTGAAAAACTTAAAAGACTCCAGATTGAACTTTTTCGTAAAGTTGTGTCTCCTAAGCCCGAAAAAGTATAAAATAATACCTAGGAAAACCGCTTGATCTTGCGACCAAGGATATTTTCATAGTTAGTGTCTTTGACCTGAAAAGTAAAAAGCGATCAAGGACACGTCGTTTTTTTTCCAATATCGAATTTGAAACGACAAAAATCCGGCAATCTTTTCTTGTTTTTTCGGTCAGAAAAGGGCTGTAAGAGGACCGTCTTTTAATTCCGTTTTAACGAGTGTAAAAGAAATGCTCGGAAATCTTTTCAGTTTT
>APFE031695002.1:0-12007 GCA_000404065.3 Pinus taeda | reverse complement strand
AAATTATTAATCCATATAACTTTAATGAAAATGATTATTAACCTATATGATGATATGATTTTATTTATTAGTTAAAAAATTTATTTTATTAGTAGAATATCTTCCAATAATCACCAATAACAAGTAGACTATCATGGCAAGAAGTTGAAAATGACAAATTCCAATTCCTTCGTTTAATTTCCTGTAACCCAAGCTCACCCCTGCCACCATCTCTTATGTTCTTCATTCCACTAAATTATATGCAATTTTACTGGAGCTGGAGTAATTCGATTAACGAATTCAGACAAAGCCATCTGTTGTGGTCCTGACTCCATTCATTGGGAAGAAGATAAGATAATGATGTTGTGGTTCTGACTTTATTTGTTGGTATAGCTTGGAGTAGAGCAAATCAGTAAAATTCGAGAGAATATATGTAAACATTTATTTACACTTCTGTAAATAAATGTTGGCAAAGTGAATTCATTTTAACTTTTAATTGTGTCTCTATCTCACCTTGTTAGTTATTATTTGCAAGGTGAATCCTTTTTAACATCTAATTATGTATGTGTCCTATCCTTTTGGTTCTGGTTGGCGACATGAATTCATATTAACATCTATTTAATTATTTATAAGGTTGTTGTATAAAATGTTCAATAAATGTATAGAAGGAAAATAAAATTCATATATATATATATATGAAGTTTTTTAACTTTCATAGATATTCTGCAACATTTAAGTTTTTTGTTTTAAAGTTTTATTTAATTGTTAAAAAATAATTTCATATTATTGTAAACGTTTTTTTTAATTTTAATTTAGTAACAAATAACTAATTTTAAAATTAATTATAAATGTATTTCAAATGGTTTTTGTGAAGGTTATATTATTTCCTTATATCTTATTTGACATTCCAAATATTATTGTTTTTTCCAGGAGAAAGATCTTAATTTTATTAATTAAAACAAAATTATATGTTGTAGATGTTGTGACCCATTCATGGGCTAGTTAATGGCTCATCAAAAATTGGAAAAGGTAATGTACATATGGGGAGAAAATCATGTTTTTCTCCCTTTCTTCTTCTTCACCTTGCAACGCTCCCCTTGAATCAGCATCGAAGATATAAGTGCAAGTGAAGTATCATCCTCACGTCGAGGGTTTTCTTTAGCAGAATTAGAGTTGTCTAAAGTATGTAGTCATTTGGATCCACGGGTATCCATTGTGTCTAGTATATTTACTAGGTGTGAGTCCATCGAAGATTGTGGATGTAATTCATGTGTTTTTGATTCCTTGTTCATATGATTTTCCTGAATGATGTGGGATGTTCCACACCAGCTTCCTCGTCCTCATCAAAGCGTGGTGGTGAAAATTGCCATCCCTTGGCCTGTTTTTCTATTTTCTTCTTTACACAAGTGTTTTCTTTGGATTTAGGCACGTATTTTGTAGGTGTCATGTTTGCCGATAGTTTCTACATCTAAATGTTGTATTTCGATAATCAAGTGTATGTGTCTAGCACCACTGTTTCTTCTTCAGTTGAATGTGGTCGACAAGCCTTTGTTGAGATCTACTTCTACACATATTCATGCGAATGTGAAAATTATTTTCTCTAGTCTTTGTATGTCCATTCTAATGTGTCACCCAATGGTGTCGTTGATGCATGCAAGGTTTGGCTAGTTCTATAGATGTAATGGGAGGTTTTGCAGATGAACCCAAATTGGCATCCTAGATACAACCATAGTATTTGCATCAAATTATGGAAACGATGGTGTGATGAAAAAACCCATGGATCCCCAGAACCATCGTCCTTCCCGTAGTACGATATCTCTAACCTTTGTTGATGGGAAATTTACAATGAAAAACCCCTTAGAACGTAGGTGAATATGATAGTGAGCACTGCAGTTTGCGAAAATCTAGTGAAAGAGCTCAGCCATTTGCGAAAATCTAGTGAAGGAGCTCAGTGGGTTTTGTGCAAAAATAGTTGAATCGGTAGATAATAGGTTGTTTTCCCAAAATATTACAATGCCCATTTGTTTATGGTATATCTATGTTTAATTTTAGGATGTGATTCAATTTCTCCACAATATATGTACATGGTTGACTTTCGGCTTGCTTTGTTGACGCAGAAGGTGAATTTTTCCCTTCGAGGATGTTCTTGAAAGAACTTCCTCCATTTTTGTGCTTTTGATGTATTTATGTGCTTTTGGTTGAATTGCTCTGAGAGCCTCCTCGTGAATGATTTGTGTTATTGTAATATGTGCCACCTCTCAGCCTCAAATTCAGTATTATAGTAGACACACGTAAAATATTGCATTATGTGAGAGGTTTGGGATCCTAGAGAGCTCTACCCCAAAAATCAGATATTGTAATCTAGTTGGATATCCAAAATTATTTGGGATAAGATTCTTCAAATGCATCGCATAGTCTATTGTGTGAACCGAGATCAACCGTGACATCTCCGAAAGGGTTTTAATACAAATTTTAAATCAAAAAGGATTTACCAGTGATGAGGGTTCTGATTCTGTCTGGAGGTGGCATGGCCAAGCAGCCTTAGGTGTGCCACAATGTAATGGGATCTTTGTGGGCTCCTTTAGGAAAATATTTCTCTATTCCCTATAGCCAGACTCCTTTTCGACTTTCTTTGCGACCCCACAGACAATCTTGGGGGTAAACTTCATCATAGCCCACGGAGTAGCAATCTAAGTGGCTACAACTAGATCTTTGGCGTTGAGAGCCACCACCATTGGAGCCGCATTTTTGGCACCAATCGCTGGTGCCAAAACTGAGACACAAGTAAAACATTGTATTATGTGAGAGGTTTGGGATCGTGGAGACGTATGCCCCCAAAACTTAGATATTGTAATCCAGTTGGATATCCAAAATGATTTGAGATAAGATTCTTAAAATTCATTACACAGTCTATTGCATGAACCTAGATAAATAATGAAATCTCCGAAGGGGCTTTAATAAAAAATTTAAATAAAAAAAGATTTACCAGTGATGAGGGTTCTGATTCTGTCTAGAGGTACCATGACCAAGCAGCTTCAGGTGCGCCATAATGCAATGGGATCTTTGTGGGCTCGTTCAGGAAACTATTTCCTTGTTCCCTATAGCCAAACTCCTTTTCGGCTTTCTTTTCTACCCCGCAGACGACCATGGGGATATAATTCATCACGCCTTTCGGAGCAGCAGTTTTAGTGGCCTCAGCTGGATCCTTGGCATTGAGGGCCACCGCCTTTGGAGCTGTAGGTTTCGCACCAATATTTGGTGCCTCATCATTCTTTAGGGCCTCAGGCACGACCACAACATATGGGCACAAAGCGCAATACACCTTTAGAGCCATGATGGCTATATAGATCCTCTGTAAATGAGGGCGCTGTCAGCTTCATCCGTTTGGGATTCTCGTTCGACACCTTCACGAGATTTTCTCCAGGGTTTAAGGAACCTTCATACGTCATGGGTACAGCCGGGACGAGATCCGCTGCAGGCCTAGTCGATGCCATGGACCAGTCGGCTCCAAATCCTAGCAGAGCTCTATCGATCATCTCCATTCCACTATCATCCACGACGAAATATGAAAGAAAGCAAAATAAAAATAATGGATGTGGGAGAATGCGTAAAAGATACTGCGTGAAAAGGATCCCACCAGGAATAAAAACCCATGAGTCGAATCCCAATTCTCTACACAGATCATATATTTCCAACAACTTTGGATCACCTGAATCCCTTCCAGTGTGGTTCCCATAGAACTTGGGTCCTCCTTCGATGTCCATCGCAACAACAATACCCCACTGTGTGGATTCCTTTGATCAACAGAAACAAGCATAAGCTCGATTGCAGCGAATTCAAATTTGTAGCAGCTTAAAACCCTAGCGCACATTTCTACCCCGCTCTCCGTTCTCCTCCTCCCTCACGTTACAACTATTAATATTTTAGAGAAAATTTCATATATAAATATAAACCGTTCATTCAAAAACTTCTAAAATTTTATTTTAATTAACTTAAAATTTTAATATAAAAACATTTCCAACTTAACAATAAGTATATAAATTTATTAATTTCTTTAAATAAACTCATGGGTGGAGTTTATAATGGGTGGAGTTTATAACTTGTTATAATATGATGAACATAGATGGTTGTGGATTTTCTTTGTAATCATCATCACCTTTTTTTGTAAGTTTGAAAATAACATGTTTTTATGATTGGTTTTAATCAATATATACTTTTCAACAATACAAACAATCACAACATCACAAGTTACTATGACAATGATATTTTTTGAAACCACAATCATTCAATGATAATTTAAAATATATCAAAATTCCCTCGTGATGATGATAAAATACAATCAAAATAAACATAGAATTTAAAAATTAATTTACAAATTGATGTTTTATGATCATATAATTTTAAATGTATGTGACTTTAGTTTATGCTATGTACTTCTTTTTATGCTCTTGTTTTGTGTTGGTTGTTTGTTATATTTGTATGTGTATAATTTTTTTACACATATGTAATCATAAAAATAAGTACTTTGCCAATGTGTAGAATCTGTATACTAAAGAACTGATCTTTAACTTGTAGCTTAATTTAATAAAATCTTGTTTTTTCTGCAAATGACAACAACATCATGAATGAATCTGAATTTTCAAAAGCACCACTATCAATGAACATTACTTTCTAATTAATAATTTTTAATAATTAGATAGAATTTTTATGATGATAGAATTTTAAATGTTTGTGTTTTTATTTATGTAATGTATGTGTTTGTTTTTGTATGCCCTTGTTTGTGTATAAACTTTAGAACACGAGAAATACTTTCATTACAATATGTCGTATGGATGGTCATTGCCCAACTTGACTATTGACTTGATGCAAGTCACATCTATGATGATTTTACACACATAAAATACAATATCTAAGAATTACACTTCGAATTAATTGAATGTTTATTAAACTATATATGTTCAAATTACCATTTAGTTTAACAAAATTTCATTTATTTTTGCAAATGACTATGGTTTTCTTTTCTTAGTAAGTATCATTATTCAATGCATATATTAGAATAAAATTACTTTATAAGTATTTTTATTTAACATATATTTATGATTACTTACAAATGGACATTTCATGATGATAGGGTTTTAAATGTTTGTGTTTTTATTGTATATAATGTATTTACTTGTTTGCAATTGTGCTTGTGTGTGTTTATATGTCTATGAATTCTAGAACACACAAAAAACTTTCAATATAATATACCATATGGAAGGTCACTAAACAAATTGTCTATAAACATCATACGAATAACTTCTATGATGATTTTAAGCATGCATGGTATCCAATGCAAGAGATACACTTCAAATGAATTGAATGCTTGCATTAACTTATCCATGGTCTATTTAAAAAAAATCACTTATTTTGGGAATTGACCATGACATCATGAATGACAAATTTTTTTCTTTGTAACAACCACTATAATATTCAATGTGTATTTGAAAATCAGATTCTTTTATAATTATTTATAAATAATATAATTTCTTTCCTCGGAAATAACCGTAATTTTATTAATGAAAGTAAAATTACATGTTGTAGATAGTGATAATGCATTCAATCTTGCCAATCGGAATTGGTGATCACAAAGACCAAAAATACAACTCCAAGTGGTGGTAAACATGTCACCCTTTTCTCCATTTCCTCCTTTTAACCTTTTGTCATTCTGCCTGGTAAGGAGTGGCCATTACAAACTCTAGCTAGGTCCCTTCATTCGTTGTTGGATTTTGCTTACCTGAATATGAAATTTCAGATACACGACGATATTTTGAATCCCCCGTCTCTATTACTAGAGTGATCATCTCATGCCTCGATGTGTGTGCTGGAGTTCCTGAAACTTCGTGATTAACGCTCCCCTTTTCTATGTTTTCTTGTGTATTTTGGGCTTCCTCATTGGTAGGAGGATCCATTTCTTCATCATTCTCTTCTTTATCAGGAAAATTTTGTGGGAAATTTCATCCCTTGAGCTTCTTTCTTGTTTACTTCTTCCTTTGAATTTTTTCTTGGCATCATGACATGAATTTTGTGGATGTCTCATTTGTTGGCTTATTCGACATCTAAAAGTTGTGTTCTCAAAATCTAGGAACTGTGTCGAGCACTTCTTATTGTGTGTCAAGAGAATATGGTCCTAAAATCATTTGTTGAGGTCTAGCTCCAAAGAAATTTTGGCGATTAAGTAGATTTGTTCCTCAAATATTTGTGTATATTTATTCATGTATCACACTAATATGTTCCCAATGGCTTCTATCATTTTACGGAGCCATAAATGTACAGGTAGATTATGCAGTCTAACCCAAACCAACCTTTGAGATACTACAATTATATTCACGTCGAAATATGGGAACCAAGGGATGACAAAAGTTCTTGCAAAGCCCGAAAACCGTGGACCCTCTTTAAATATATATTCACAACCCTCTCATGATACAAATTTTACTATGAAAGAGCCCCTGGAGCAAAGCTGAATCTCACAATTTATTGTCCAATTTTTGAATATCCAATGGAAGAGATCCATTAGTTTTAGCCAAAAAGTGTTGAATCTGCATAGTACTTCTTGAGATTCATATGTTATGAAAAAATAATTTCTTTATGGTAGATCTACAGTCAATACTGGTATTTGATTTAGTTGGTCCACTATGTAGGTGTTGGGTATATTGTGTTTCTGATCTGGTGTTGTTGAGGCAACACATCTTCCTTTGAGGATATCTATGAAAGAAAAGACTCCATATACTTGCCCTTGATTTGATTATGTTCCTTTGGGAATACTAGATCTATGCACTCCCCTTGTGCCCTTTGAATTTATTGGTCGAGGTGATCCTCCCCGAATCCTCAAGTTTAATATGATGGTGGATAACGGGAGGATGTTATAATATTGTAACATCACATCTTCTTGCATCGATTTTCATCTGCAGATTAGACTTTGTAGGAGTAGTGGGATACCTAGAGTGTGCAGGATATTGTGCTTTAATTGTTTGACTTGATTTGTGGCCAAAACCCAAAATAATATTGATTTTCCATTTGGGGATTTGACAAAAATCTGGAAGGCTACTAGATCGAGTGCCCATACTTGATAGTCACACGAATCTTCAATAGAATCAATGGATAAGTTTGAATCTGCAAAGAGTGATATGGATTTCCGTCGCAGTATTGACTTCATAAGTGATGGTCAAACCACCAAACCTAGCCACCTTGACCGACGAAAATTTTGATCCATCAAAAAACGAAGTAGACTTTTCACATCCAATGCTACTCCTCCATTTTGACATGCTAATGTGCTCAGGGGATTGAAAATATCCAAATTTGGGATTTTAACAACGGATCTATGAAATGAAGTTTTCGAGGTGGAATATTCACTTCTGTAGCCAATATTTTTCCTTCAGATCTGTTCGATATTTTTCTTGTGACTAAGACCAAAAACAATTACAAGATTTTTGCTCCAGTGTCGCCTTAATCCTACACAGGTCCATTCCCAACTCATGAATGTGATGCCCTTCACTTCCTTATATTCCATCGTGTACGTACAGGCTGAGAAGGTACTCTGCATCAATCATTTGATGGATGATACTACTAACAGCACAGGCTGTCAGTCTCCATCCCTGCATAGGGGACCGGAACTAGAATTAACTCCATTCAAAAACTCCATTATCGGACACACAAGCAGTGAGATCGTGCCCTAGCGATGACACAGAAGGTGCATTTGATGTCTGAAGAAACCTGAACGCACAAGGAAAGCAAAATGACTAATAAACCCTAGCCATCACACCGAGCTTTTCCTCTTGACACAATTCCCCTATCAATCTTTAATTTGATATTTTAATTAATATATTCTTATCTTAAATTTTACTCAATTTTTTTATTTTACGGTACAAAAAGGGTGGATTTTATAATTTTTTAAGTCTATTTAGTATAAAATCAAAATTTCAAAAATAGTTTGTCAATCAATTTTAGAGATATAAATGTCCATGACAATACCACAAGTAATAATAACTATAGATTTTCCTTGTAAGGATCATCACGAGTTTTTGTGTGTTTGAAAATCACAAGTTTTCATGATTGTTTTTAATCAATATATACTTTTCAACAATACAAATAATCACAACATCACACATGAATATGAGCATGAATATTTTTTTAACCACAATCATTCAATGTAAAATTAAAAACATATCAAAAGAAATAAACATAAAATTTAAAAATTAATTTACAGATTGATGTTTTGTGATGATATAATTTTCAATGTATGTGGTTTTAATTTTTTCTATGTATTTGTTTGTTATGCTTTTTTTTGTGTGTGGTTGTTTGTTTGGGTATAATATTTTTACACACATGTAATATCGTATACAATAATTAATTTTAGAATGAGTAGAATTTGTATATTAACTTACGAATCTTTAAATTGTTGTTTAATTTAATAAAATCTTATTTTTTCAACATCATCAATGAATTTGAATTTTTCTAAGTGCCGTTATTCAATGCAAAATACTCTTTATAATTGTTTTTAATTAATATGATTTTTATAATTAGCTACATGTTGATGTTTTGTGATGATAGAATTTTAAATGTTTGTATTTTTATTTTTATGAAATGTATGTGTTTGTTTGTTTATGCTCTTGTTTGTGTACAATTTTAGAACACAAGAAATGCTTTCATTAGAATATCTCGTATGGAAGTTCATTGCCCAAATTGTCTATTTACTTGATACAAATCACCTCTACGATGATTTTACATGCATAAAATATAATATACAAGAATTACTGTCCAATTAATTTAATGTGTACTAAACTATATATGTTTAGATTAGCATTTAGTTTCACAAAATTTCATTTATTTTTGCAAATGACCATAACATCATGAATGGATATGGATTTTCTGTAAGTATCACTATTCAATGCATCTTTGACAAGCATTTTTAATCAATACATATTGATAATTAGTTACAAATCCATGTTTTGTGATGGTAGAATTTTAAAGGTTCGTGTTTTTATTTTATGTAATGTATTGGTTTTTTCGTTTGTCTTTGTATGTCTATAAATTCTGGAACACAATAAAACTTTTGTTAGAATCACTTGATAGAAATAAATTATATGATGATTTTAAGCATGCATAGTATCCAATGCAACAATTACACTTTAAATGAATTGAATGCTTGCATAAATTATGTATGCTCAATTTAATAAAAGTTCACTTATTTTGGTAAATGACCATGAAATCATGAATGAAAATGTATCCCTTTTTGTAACCACCACTATTCAATGTGTGTATTCTAAAATCGCAATTATTTTTAATGAATATATTCTTATAATTAATTACAATTTTATGTTTTATGACAGAATTTCAAATGTTTGTGACTATAGTTTATTTTGTGTATATTTTTGTGTTTGTGCATATATAATGGTTTTACCCATAAATAAAGATAATATATAACAATTACACATTAAACGAGTTGAATTTGGCTTTTAACTTATTTTATGTGCAAAATTATGCGCAAATTGATGTTCAATTTAATAACATCCCATTTATTTCTACAAATGATCATGACATCTATTAATTAACATATCTTTCAATAATAAAAATAAATTTAATATCACAAATGATTATGATGATAAAATTTTTGCAAGCACAGCTACTCAATAGATTTCAAAAAATACACCACAAAACATTTATCATAATTTGCAAGAAATTATGTACTTTAGAGATTAATTAGTTAGAAATTGATGCTTTATAATGATAGAATTTTAAAATGTGTTTTTTATTTTTTAGTATCGGTTTATTTGTTGTGTTCATTTTTGCCTTTTTCTGTCATGATTTTACACGTACATAATATCAAAATATTAGAAGAAAACCAGGAAAAAGTTAAATATTTTATTTTAAGTCACTTATGTTCAACTTAATTTGTTTACAAATATTTTAATCAAAATATATTTCAAAAATACAAATCTGGAGTTGAATTTTATCATTTGATTTATATTTTTGTTTAAGTTAATAAATTAATTTTCAAAGAAAACACACAATTCATTTTAAAAATATACAACTTTCTTTTTAAACATGCTAAAGATGTCTTTTTCAAGGTGCTTATGTTTCCTCTAATTAAAAAAGTGAATTGTAATAAGCCTTGGTAAATTTATATTATGAACTTTTTAATTGAATATTTAATTGCCCTTAAGAAGTCAAAGTTGGTCAAGTGATGCGACATATGACAGTGTAAATATTTATTTTTATTAATATAAAAAAATTGGCTTTGTGTGTTGTGATTCTTGAAAAACTATTAAAGGCTTACATGCGATATTATACTTCTAATTCACATGGAAGGAGTTATGCCCAAGAAGAGGCAAGATAAAAAGTAAACAAAAAAAAGTTCTTTTTGCTAGAGTTGAATTGTTCGTTTTGTAGACTACCAAGAAAACACATGACTGAAAATAAACATTCCATGGGTGAAACTCAAACCGATTGTTGGAGATAAAATGGGTTGTATAAAAGATAAGGGTATATTGGGAAAGAATGATTGTACTCATACCACAAAAGTAGCAAGATGCTGCTAAGGGTCAAGGAAATGTCAATTGGGAAATGACTACTATTTTTTCTCCTAGGAAGTAGGAGATAGAGCTTTCGGGTAACTAATTGGAAAGATAGTTCTTGGTTAGAGGAATTAAATACACTTTAACTTATTTCCAACAAGAAAATATTAGATAATTATATTCTAAAACATAACACACTTGAATGTGTGCAAATATGCAAAAGGATATTATATAATAAATTAAAGAATCTTGTTTTAATGGATAAATATATAAACATGCACAGTAACCCACCTATAAAAGTATAGTCTCTTGTAAGCTACTACAGAAAAGAACTAGTGGAGGTAAGAAAAATAAATTTATACATAGTTTAACTTGTAGAAAAATAAATGTATACCTAGTTTAGCTTGCTATAGATCAAAGGAATGGAATCATATCAATTGGCCATGGAACAAGGAGCTTGGGTAAAGTATTACTAGGGCCTAAAGGACAACCTTCACAAACTCCCATGACAAGTATTCAACACACCTCCTACCTAGTTTTCATATTCTCTTCTTCAAATAAAATGATAGTAATAGTAAATTATATAAAATCATTATGTAGAAACAAAATATATAGAGTTGACACGAATATCTAATATGTCCTCATAGAATATAAATCAAATATCATAGTATTATAAAACTTTGATGGAATGACTTCATTACACACAGTAACAAGTAAATAGATTGTATAAATTGTTCTTATGAATAAAAAGAAATATTTACATTTTTGGGGCCATAAGACAACCAAAACTATTTTCTCATAATTAAATATTCTCACTAACAAAGAGAGGGTAAATCGCTTGAATTGAAATCAATATACATGCATTGTTTTGAGTGTCGCACCTTTTGGGAAAAGATCTAGCTACTTATGGGTTTTCTTTACACTCAAACAACATCAAATTTACTTGTATCCAACATCAAGTGAAAATTAGAAGCGATACTAAAACCATATAAACAGGAGGTGTTTAATAAGCACTTGAAGGCCAAAGAGTAGACAAAAAAACTTGCATAAATCTTGACCCCACAAGAATGTCACAAGATAACCCAAGTTAGTTGTAGATTGACCTACACACATAGAAAGGAATTCCTTAGTTTGGATTGGAATCACTATAAATTAATCAAGCAAAGAACATTATAGATGGTTTTAAGATAAGTAGAGTCTAACCTTAGTAATATAGATGACATCCTTCTATATGATACTTTGTTGTAGATGGAATAACATTAGTATTATACATATATGCTTGTACGAAGAAAAATTATACCGAGATGAGAATCAAGTTACGATTTAATTATAGAGTTAAAATACTCAAAAATATTTTATAATATTGGAAGGAACTCCATGTATGAAGGGTAGTTCATTTCGAAATCGTTGAGAAAAATAGAAACTATGTTGAAATCCTTCGAGGGAACCATGACCAACGTATGACACATCGCAAC
>APFE031694992.1:0-10390 GCA_000404065.3 Pinus taeda | reverse complement strand
ATGACGAAATTACTAGACTCAAGAGAGTTATAGAAGAAAAGAATATGATAATTGATACTCTACAAATTCAAATTGATGAGAAGGAAAAACATTCTGAAAAGTTAGAAGGTGAAATTGTTGCTCTTAGAAAAGAGATTGAGAAAACAAAAGTAATTAATCTTAAGTTTGTCAAAGGATCTGAAACTCTAGATGAGATTATCAATGTTCAACGTTCTCCTCTAAACAAGACAGGTTTGGGCTATACTGGAGAAACTTCTCAAGCATCCACTTCAAAGAGTTATCTTGAGGCAACAAAAGGGAGTGAGCAAAAGCACAATGGAGACTATCAGGTAAAGCAGGGACAAATTGCAAATAAAGGCCATCAGCAATCTGTTTTAAGAATGAACAAAGGTTACAACCAGCCACAGGTAAGGCCTTCTCAATTTGGTTCAAGAATGAATAACAATAGAGATTACGTGGCCGGTAGATTCGATAACCGCAGAAGTTTCTTCAATGGACAATGCTTTTCTTGCCATAACTTTGGTCACAAAGCAGCTCAATGTGTTGCATATAAAACAATCATGACTAGAGAAGCTCAAAAGCAAAGGAGTATGACTGGGATTTCAAAAAGGACCTATAACAAATTTTCAGCTCTTGAAAATGAAGTCGAATGTTCTATTTGCTATAACTTTGGTCATGGAGATTCTGAATGCAGGAGCAAGTTACAACAGAAAAAGGAACAATGTTCTACTTGCAATTGTTGGATACCTATACCAATAGGTTTCATATTTCATGATTGGGTATCAAAGGTCCAAATATGCTCTGCTTTGACAAATGCAAAGATCTCATATTTCCCTGAGAAGGCAATGTCTGAATCAGTTTTGATAAAAACTCAATTTTGATGGGTGGTCCAACAGTGTAATCTGGATAATGCCATGTTTTCAATTTCCTTGCTGTAGAATAGAGAATGATATCTGTCCAAACTGTTTAATCTTGGCAGATCAAGTAGCTAGGTAGAGAAACTAAGGTTCCCAACTGTTTAATCTGGGACCTTGGAAGGAATAAGGGTTGTATTAGATAGGGAATGAAAGCAAAAAGCCAATAAAAGAAAAGGCATTCAAAGGGTTTGCAAGTCCAAGTGCACCCTCCAAGAAGGAACAAAAAATGCTAGGAAATCTAGTTGGGTAGGTAGCTGGGGTTGCAGAAATGGTGTCTCTTTCAAGATCAAAGTTGCCGAAACATCTACAGGAAGAGCAACACTCTGGAGCATGACTAACTCCCTTGTTTCTCATTTGTAAATCACTTATTACTAACACCCTTTCCCCAAGTTGCACAAAGCACAGAAATTCAAATGTTTTACATTCTTATGGACTTGTGAAGCCACATTTCTTGTGCAAAAATCTTTTCATTTTGAACTACTCCTAGTTTCAAATTATTTTCAGAAAAAACTTGGTTGAATTAAGTCCTCACTCATGTATTCCCTCCATGTTAACAACTAACTCTACTACTTAGCTCCCTATACCCCTTTATCCCTATTATTATAAACACCATGGTGTATAAACCCCAAAACGCTTAAATATCCCCTCCCTGGCACTATAGTCATAGTATTCTCTCCGTGGGACTTGAGTTGACACCTGGTCAAGGTCAAGAACCCATGACTCACCTTTTGCTCCCCCTCAAACCAGTTTCCCTACCCAAATGGCCTTTTTGCCTTCTAAGCCTTCAAAACCTTTGAAAAACCTTTGAAAAAACCCAAAAGGGCGGAAACATTAGAAAATCACTCTTCCCCCGCCTTATCCTAAGGTCGGGGGGTTATTGGCCCTTTATATTTCATAAAACCCATATTTCATTCATTTTACTATAGTTTCCGCCTTTACCCATGGTTCGCGCCCGAAACTTCATAAAATCCTTTGATGGCTCATTTTTCTAATGTTGGCGGAGATTAATATTTTTGCCATAAAACAGTTAAAAATTCACCAGAAGGAACAATAGTGCGTGGAGGGTCCCGCCGCCACGTCCGCAAAAGAAATTGATGGTTTATTGCCCGCCCGCTGGTACATATTGTCCGTGCAGGTTGCCTGCCCGAGGGCCGTCAGATCGTGCCAAGTCCAGATCTATGGCAGAGATTGATTTCGGGCGGTCCCGACGTCCACACGTTAACCAAAGCCGCTGCTACCGTCCGCGCAGGTTGGGCGCGCGACGACCGTCCGATTACCCGCCCCCAAATCAACGGCCCAAATGAATATCGGAAGGCCTTACGTGTCTGACAGATACCTTCCGATATCTGTCAGACGCTTACGTCAGGCCAGCATCAGCACAGGGGCACGCGTCACATTACCATTGCATCGGAGCGATGCCTGACAATCCGTCCGACGTACAGGACCCCTTCCGATATGGCGACACCTGTCCCGTCCGCGATTGCGTCCCGCTGCCGTGCACGTCACTGCCACATCTGCTCACCTCACCTCTCATATCGCGACACCTGTCCGCCACTTCACTACCCCCGTGGACCTACCGCTGACCGCCACGTCACCCGATGATGTCACCCAACCCGGGCCCCATGATGACGTCATGCTGACGTCATCCATGAAGCGCGCCAAAAAGGCCAAAAAACCATATTTTCACCAATTTTCACCATTTTTCATAATTTTTTAAAATTTCCTGTTGAAGCTCTCTGCATGCATGTTACGACGCCCGCGCCACCAGTCAACCTGCGTCCATTTTCAACTCTCCCAACGCGCAAAACCAGTTAAATTCTGCAGTCCAGACTTCTGTTTACCAGGTATTTCGGCCTTGTCCTCCTGTGAACTGGTTTTTAGTGAATTTTCTGCAAAAACCACCCTAAAAACCATTAAAATCCAAAATTTCACTGGCAAACCAACTCCATTCTGCCCAATTTGATTGTTCAGAACCAAAATTTAATGGTGGAAACCTCTGGGATTTGCGTTTCTCTGCTAGAACCTCCCTGAGTCGCGCAATCGTGAAGTCCTGCATAAATCCCAAAACAGACAAGGGAGGTCTTCCTGCTACTGAAAACCCTTCCTAAAAGGCCTAGCATTGTCATCCTGACAATTCTCCATCCCTGTCAATAGTGGTCCCCATCAGAATTCACTGTTTCAAACGGCATTTCAGTTATTATTTGCATAAAGCATGGAAACCCCTGAAATCCTCAATGTCACTCCTCTGAATGCTCCTCAGAGAGAGCTGGACTGGCAGGACCTGGCAGATCTAGATTATCAGATCTCAGAAGACGCCAGGCAAGGATGCACCCCTCATCTTCAACTGTTAAATGAGTTCAGGGCCAAACACAGAGATGGAATAGATATCCTAGGCATCTGGGAGTCTGCCCTGCCAACTTTTAAAATGCCTTCATGCAGACAATTTCCTGATCTTATCTATCTTTGTGCTAGTCAATATGAGCCATCACAGAGAGCTGTAGTCAATCCCAAGGGTGAAGTTATATTCTATACCACCCCTCAAGCCATCAGGGATATGGTTCAGTTCAAAACTGACAAGAAAATGGTTCCTTTATCCCTGCTGGACTTAATCAACCAAGGGACCAAAACACTGACAGAGGCAGAGATCCTAAGGTTTAATCAACTGTTTGTGAGCAAAACAGACACAGTGCTGCATCCTCCAATCTTTGATGGATATTTAAATCAACTTGGACTAGATCTAGCCCATATGGTGAGCTCAATTCTAGGATACAAATCAACAGAGTATATAGAGGAAACTGTGCTGGTTATGATGTTAAGGTTTGCCCCTGGGAGGACTCCAATCTGCTACAACTATGCCACATATATCTCAGACAAAATTCATGAGCAGTTCCTGCACTTGCCTAGAGAGAGGATGTTCAGATACTCCTCATATATCTATCATCTTATCCTATATCACCAATATGAAGAATTCTCCTTTGAAATCAAAAGGACCAATGCAGCAGGTAATCCAAGATCGGTTCTATACTGGAGCTCCATCTTCCATAGAGGCTCACCCTACACATACTGTGAGTTTATAGACTTATTCATCCATCCAGCCATGTCCCTGCTTTTGACAGAGCCTCCTCCAAGACTCACTGAAGAAATGAAGAGGATACTGCAACTATCCTCTGCCTACAGTATAGGGGACTGGTATTTTTACCAGCATCACATTGTAATCAGAATGTATGGGTGTGAGCTAAGACCATTTAGACTACCCAGATTTGTGCCTATGAGGCTCTTTGCCCTGGAATATTTCAGACAGTTTGCCTATGTTGATCTGGTCCATTTTTCAGGAAAAGGCAAGAAGGCACAACTTAAGGTCAAAAACCAACTTGGGCATATTGTGTTAAACAGAAGAGAAGGATGGAAGGAGGCAGAGAGAATGTTGGAGGCTCTTGGCCTAACACAAAGCTTCCTGTGGAAACCATATGACCCCAATGGTTTCATATCCAAGAGGAGAATAAAATACAAACTCGCCGGTTATGAGAATCATAACATGATCCTCATAACAAGACATGCAAACCAGCCAAAATGGCAGAAAAACACCTTGATAGAGCCCCTGACCCAAGAAGAACTAAATGACAGGGCTAGGAGATATTTATTGAAAATGGCTGACTTGGAGTGTCCTTCTCAGGTGCCTACCCTACCCAGCCCTCAAACAACAGCGCCAGCTTCCTCATCTGCAAAACAAGAAGGGGCAGCACAAACTTCAAAACAGGGGCAAGACAAAGGAAAGGGCAAGATAATGGAAGAACCAGAAGGTCAGAAGGAGCAGCAACAAGAGGGCCAACAGGGCCAGCAGGAGCAACAGCAACAAAAGCAACAAGAAACTGATCAACAGGATCAGGAGCAGCAAAAAGGAGAAGGCCAAGCAGCCACCCAAGATAAAACAACCAGCATGGCGCCTCCTAGACAAGATTCTAAGGTAGATCCTTCAGCCCTCCAAACCCCTCTAAGGGAGGATATCAGCAGAAAAAGGGAGAGGGAAACCCCTCTCACAGAAGGACCAGAGAAAAGGCAAAGGCTAAATCCATTTGGAGAAGAGGAAATGCAAAGCTTTGAGACCTCTGCCAGCTCATTTCAACAAGAGCAAGACAGGACAGCACTTGGGGAGGTCAGCTCCTCAGGGCAAGATAAAAGCAGAGCCGCAGGCATCAAAGACTTCTTCAAGGATGCTAAGAGGAGGAGTGAGCCACTTAAAATCAAGCTATACAATTATCTATTAAACATGGCTCCATCAAATCAGCAGATGCTTATGGCTGCATATGATGTACAAGAAGCCAAATTGACTTTGAGTCATTTTACTCCCACAGAGCAGCGACCTCAATCAACTGTAGACTACATAAGGACAAACTTAGAAGTCCTTGCCAAAGATATCCACCCGATGGACCAGATTGAGCTTCATAAACAAACGGGTGAGATGGTCTATGCCACCCTGGCAGACAAGACCTTGGTGAACTATAAACTGCAGAACAGTTTGAACAACACAGCAGCTCAGCTTGAGTTGGAGAGGGCATCCTCTCAAGCCAAGGACAATAGAATCAAGGCGCTGGAGGACATTATCATAGAATTTGGGCATGATCCCAATGATGTTAAGGCCATTCAAGAGGTCCTTAAACTAAGGGATGCAGATGTAGCTGCAATCAAGAAAAGGATGAAAATTCCACCAACTATACATCCTCAAACAGATGAAGTAGCCCAACAAAGAAGAGATAAGGATATCACTGCACTGCTGATGAGTTTGTACAAAGAACTGGTGGACACCCAGCAAAAGCTGCTGGATACAGAGAATACCCTAGAAGCAGCTATACAGAGGGGAGAACAGGGGCAATCTTCTCAACCACCCACAAAGAAAACAAACCTAGAAGAAACTCCTAAAGAGGACATCCCTCCACAGCAGGCAGCAAAAACAACTCCAACGGAAAAAGCTCCAGCTACAACAGAAGCAACTACAACAGAGCAGGTCGAGAGCCTAGATATGCAAAAGCTAAGGCAGGAAATTCAAATGCTGGAAGCTCAAATGACAGAGCTAAACAAGGCCAAGGAAAGCTTAGCAAAAATAGAGGAAAAATATGATAAATCTAAGCAGAACGTGGCTGAGAAAGAGAGGGAAGTAAAAACCCTGAAAAAGACTATTGCAGAGCTGGAAAAGCAGCTCAGTTTTGACAAAGTAACAGCAGAGATCAAGCAGGTGATATGGACTGCCATTGGACAGGCAATCACTAACCAGTGGGAGTACATTATTGCTATATATGAGCAGATAGGGCTCATTGGCAAGGCAAAGAAAGAACTATACAGAGCAAGAAACGATCTAGGCAATATGGCAGACCTTGCCCCAAAGATGATAGAAGTCTTGAATTATAGGAATAGTTCTCAGCTGATCCAAATGGGAATTGCTAACAGAACTGAAACTATTTCCATAATTAAGAGAACCACAACGATGAGGAACCTAATTCAAACACTGGACAGAAGGGTACATGATATGCAAGCAGATATAACTAAGTTCCAGAATAGGTTCACAGCCCTGCAGGACAAAGGGCTTCCCAGTTTAGAAGAATCAGGAAAGCTTCTCTCTTATGAGAAGTACATCAAAAGAATAAGCACTTTTTCAGCCATGCAGATTGCTGAGGCTTCTGGGTCATGCACAGCAGGCCCATTAACAGGAAAAGTTCTTTTTAATAAATTAGATAATTTGTTTTTTATTAAAAATGAGGTAGCTCATTTATTTGATAAACCTCCCAATTTCTATAAGTACACAGAAGCTGATGAGACCGTAGGGTCAATTTTGAAGCACCAGCTTCCTCATCCAGATACATGGCAGGACTTAGTAAAGCTACTTTTGAACCAAGGCTAAGGAAGAAAAAACCATTTTGCAGCAATACAGTCCATATTGCACCTACAGGTGGACAAAAGCCACGACAGCAAGCATAAAGACACTGAGCCAACTCAGCACAGGTACTCGGCATCAGTAGCAACATCAGCAGGTACAGGTGGCAGGGTCAAGAAAGATACAGAGAATCAGAAGTAACAAAGCACTTCAATGCTTCATTTATGAGAAGCCGCGCAGTTAAACTCCGCAGTACTCAAAGGTCAAAAGGCTTTCTTGTCAGGAGTTAATAGCTTTAAAGGAACATTTACACTTGTAATAACTTCTCATCTACTTTCTCTGTACAAGTGTAAGAGATTTTTTCCTCTCAGATGACTCCATTCCAGAGATATTTTTGTATGTAAAACTCTATATATTGACCCTCGCGTTCGTTTAGAGGGGTTGGACTTCGGATGTAAGAACTTCTTCTGATATCTTCTCTGCATTTCTGATATTGTAAACCTTCAGACAGTTTAATACAAAGGCAGTGGGATTTCTTCAAAGATGTCAGTCTCTTGATCTTTTGATGGCGTGTGTTTTTAAAGCAGCAGGATTCCTGTGCATTACATGGTTCAAATAAGTTTTCTTCATGACTCTTTACTTCACCAGTGTTTCCTGTTATTTCATATGTATCTCATGTTTCTATGCGTTTGAACTCTAGGTAGTAAGGAAAAAGGTTAGTATCAAGACTTGGTTATTGACTACCCTGAGCTCAATCTGAACTATCTCGTATGTTTTCTTCTGATAAGGTGTTTTAAAGCGTAATTCTTAACTGCTACCTTTAAACAACCATATCATCACCGTGTATTGTTGTTGTAGGAATTTAAGTCACTGCTCCTAGGATAACAAGCCTCGTCCACAATATACAGCCTAAGTAAGGAAATCTTGTTTGCTCATTACTAGTTGTATTCACCTCATGCTCACTATTTACAGTTTGTGTCATGAAATGCACACAGGCCCTGTAGCTTTCTTCCTCTCAAAATCAAGGTTTCAAGAGAAAACAGTCCTAGACCCCATTGCCCAATGGATTAATCTTGCCTACTGATATACTTTAAAGGAATCAGAAGCATCCTCCCAACCAAACATACAAAAACAACCAAAAAACTCACCTCATAACTAGCCTAAGACTTTCACTGAGAGCAGTGACAAAACTAATAGAGAGAGCCCTCTCTGACTGCAGCTGGGCTAGAAGCTATAGCCCAAAGATTGGTTAGTGGTTACCCCGGCCGTATTCTCTTAGGAGTCAAAGAGAACAACCTGGGTGATAACATAAATGGCGACTCCGCTGGGGAATTCAGGATCTAAAGCCTAAAGTCTGTCAAGAAATCACACTCACAGTCTGAATATCAGTTAAGACATCTCTAAATTGCTCCTATACAAACACTTGCAGCCTAAAGGAAGAGCTGAACCAGACTTATTTTCAAACTTTACAGATATACAGGGTTTTTTAGAGCTCCTGACCAGCCCTTGCTAAACAAAACTTTCATAAAATCTTATAGGACTAACTTAGAAACTGGCTCCCAAGAAGAACCTCAGGTACATAAGGAATAACCCTGATCCTAACCCTCCCACTATCTTCGAAAATCCCAATACCATCCCCAGATTGGTTAGGAACCAGCAACTACAAGATCATCTTACTGACATCAGTCAACAACCAGAACTTCCTAACTCAATCCCCACACCATTTAAGGTCCTATTCCGGTCCAACCCTAATTCCCCTAGTTCACCATCAACATCCCAAAGTTCCCCACACATCCCTTCTTCTCCCACACAAATTCTCTTCCCCCACACTGTCGTAACCTCTATACCTGTCACCCCTGTGATACCTTTCGTTCCTTTGGTTCCAGTTCTCCAAGTTAACCCCCAGAATCCAACAAACATGGCCAGATATGCACCTCTGCAACTACCTGCCAACCCAGTGGCGTTACCTCAAGATTATCAGGCCAAAATAGCATACTTTGACTCCACTGGACCTTATTCTGCCATCCAGCATGCTAAGAGAATGCAAGACCATTTCGAAAATTATGAAATAGATGATGAAACTATAAGGATGAGAATATTTGTCCAAAGCTTAACAGGCGATGTGAGGACCTGGTTTAGGTCTCTGCCTGCAAATAGCATTACTACCCCTGATGAGCTATACCAATCCTTCACAAACAGATGGGAGAAAAAGAAGGACCCGTTACACATACTTGGTGAATATGACATGATTAGAAGAGGTCCCCAAGAGACTGTTTTGGAATATTGTGCCAGGTTCAACAATGTTTATAATGCTATACCTCAAAACCTAAGACCTCCTCCGGATTTAGCCTTATACAAATTCCCAGATGGATTTGACCCAGATATGGCCTACCAATTAAAAGAAAGAGCCCCTCAAACCCTTGAAGAAGCACAGAGAGTTGCTGTAACAGTTGAAGCAAATCTGATTGCCAAGAGGAACAGGGCTAAAATAGAAAAGAGGGTTGTTTTCAAGGAAGAGCCTTCTGCCTTGGATCAGAAATTGGATGCAATAATTTCTGGTATGAAAAGGTTAGGCGATAGGGTAGAATCTGTGGAAAGAAAATCCTCATGGGAAGCACCATCAAACAATCCTAATAGGAATCCAAACTTTAGGAGGAACCAAAACCCTGGAGGTAGCAAAGCCAACAGTGACCTTGAAATAAGACCACCATTTCAGGAAAATTACGCTGAGGCATCCACATCTGAAGAACAAGCAGAAGACACACATATCCACCTAATGGGTCTTGACAACAAGCACCAAGTCTTCTTAAGTCAAGAGGATCAGGAGGAGGAAGATAGTCAACAGTTTCAGACAAGTTCAGGAGAATCATTTGATTTCAAACAAGGCTATGACACTGTTGTCTATGAGGTTCATAAACAGTACAAATTAAGAAGTAGTATTGTAAATATAACACAACCTGAGAAAACCAGAGATAAAATACAGCCTAAAGACGCTCCAGAAATCGGACCAAAGAACACAACTGATTCTCCCACAAATGAGGTAACTGTTGAAGATATCACTGAACAGTCACTGAACTCATCTACTCCATCAGTTGAGCAGACCAAGTCAAGCAAAGAGCCTCAAGAGGTGATCAACAAGAACAGACCTCAAAATCAGGAACAAACCTCGGCAGATAAAGAAAGTAAGCCCAGCTATACTGCTAAAACACAAACAGAAAAACCCTTTGATTTGGAAACTGAAATTGGAAAACTGAAAATAACAATACCCCTGGCTGAATTAGCCAAAAATGAGATCTATAAACAACAAATTCAAAGATCTCTGCAACTCACCCATAGCAAAAACAAAGATAATGTGGACAATGTCAATGTATTAGATGATACCCCAGAATTACTTTTCGGCCCAGAGGTTGATGGAAAAATAGCTGGCTCAGGAATCTTACCCTTATACGTCAGCCTGCATGTGCATGACAAAATATTACACAATGCAATGTTTGATTCAGGTGCTTCTCACAACTTAATGCCCAAATCTGTAATGGAAAGGTTGAATTTGGATATTACTAGACCATACAAGGACCTCTTTTCATTTGATTCCAGCCAAGTCAAGTGT
>APFE031694979.1:0-10873 GCA_000404065.3 Pinus taeda | reverse complement strand
GACTTACCAAGTATGCAAACTTTTGTGCATTATCACATCCATTTAAAGCTAGTACAATTTCTACTGCATTTATGGAAACAATTCAAACGCTACATGGAAACCCAAAGATTATTGTAAGTGACAGAGATCCCATTTTCACTGGAACTTTTTGGACATAATTATTTTCTTGTCTTGGTACTCAGTTAGCTCATAGCCCATCTTATCATCCTGAATCTGATGGGAAAACTGAGATAGTAAACAAATGTTTGGAAGGATATCTTCATTTCTTTGTATCTGATAAACAAACACAATGGGTCAAATGGTTGCCTCTGGCTGAATGGTGGTATAACACTTCCTTCAATATAGCAACAAAAATGACCCCATTTATGGCACTTTATGGGTATCAGCCACCATCCATCACGTCATATTTAAGAGAAAATTCTAAGGTTCAAGCAGTGGAACATCACATTGAACACCAACAACAAGTCCTCCAACTCTTAAAGGATAACCTCGTGTTGGCACATAATAGAATGAAACAACAGGCACATCAACATCGCAGCAAAAGAAGTTTTGATGTAGGTGATTGGGTATTCCTACAGCTACAACCATATAAGCAAATGTCCCTCAAGCAAGCTAAGAAGGATAATGAATTATCACCAAAGTATTATGGTCCATACAAGGTGTGCAAAAGATTGGTATATGGATACAAATTGGAGCTCCTGTAGCTTCTCGATGCACCCAGTTTTCCATGTTTCATGTTTAAAGAAGGTTATAGGCGAAAAGCTCCCAGTTCAAACAATATTGCCAGAACTTGATGACGAAGGAAAAATTATATTGGAACTGGAAGCAATCACAGAAACAATAACTCGACAGCTACGAAATCGATCAATTTCGGAGTATCTTATCAAGTGGAAGAACTTATCTGCTCAATATTCCACATGGGAGGATGAGAATTTTATACAGAAGCATCCTGAACTTCTCAAGCGTTGAGGACAACACTTTTTTGAAGGAGAGGGGCATGTTGGGTCCCTATAATACTAGTGATTACCCCAATACTATTGTAGTTGTACCCCTTATTAATATTGTTGTGCCCCTATTTCCCCATATTGTTATTACTGTGCCCCATAGAATCCCTCTATTGTTATTTTTGTGGCTTTATATTATTATTGTTAGGTCGGCTGGGTTATATTGTGACTCCTTAGACTCCTATATATAGAAAGGAGGTTTTGTCATTTGAATCATCCAAGAATTGTTCATTTATGTAATGTAAAGGAGGTTGCCCCCTCGAAGAGGCTGAATTCTAAGGCGTTGATCTATCTTTTATATCTTTTCTTGAGTTGGTTTCATGACACTTCCCAACTACAAATATGAGAAGATTACAATAGAAATTCTAGGTATGGGTAGGGTTCCCCCTTGATCCAAGTTTTATGTTTCGTACAAAAATGTCCCTAAGAGTTTTTTCTAATTAGAAATTGGCCAAAATCCTAAAAAAATCAATGATATATTTATATTGATTGAAACTCTAACTTCTTGTGTCCAAAAACACCCACAACTTGAGGAACTTTTGTTAAATGATTAGATAGATGTATTTGTGTTGCAATCTCCACATGTTCATTAGGATATATAGGTTTAGAGGTATGTACTAGCTCATAAATTTTCACACTATTGTTGCAATCCAAGGCAGTACAAGTGGATTAAATGGGTGTAACCATAATGTCTCCTACACCATACTTTTAGGTTGGGGAACTATGAAGGTATAACTCCTTTAGCAACAAAATGATGTCTCTAACAACAAATTCCAAGTCATCTCCACAATGTATCTTTCTCTACTACACCTTTGAAGTCTCTAGAGATGACTCTCCTTTGCAGCCATGTACTTTATGAATTGGAATGATTTAGCAAGTGAACAAGTTCAGAACTTTCAATGAGTCCTTCTTTGTTCAATGAAGCAAAATTCTACTCTAATCCATTCATTCATATATATATATATATATATTTTTTTAAATTCTAATTATTAACATGGTATTAGAATGTGTTAAATCTCCTAGGGACAAAGTTCCATGATCAAAGTTTCCATGTTTTGGGGAAACCTATGACTTCAAAAAAGGTCATGTGGGATTTGGAAGAGAATATCAATTAGAAAAATTATGTGTATATCCACGTATTAAGTTAGTCCCTAGGGATCAAAACTCTTTTTTTATTGTATGTATGAATATTAAACTAAAATCCTACAATATTGTTGAATTGCCTCTATCACACCTCCTCCTCCAACCCTTCTAATTTCTTCTTAGCTTTCATATTGTTGAACCTCCTACTACTTGCAATGAAAACCCATTTATTTCTTACCATTAACTTGAGAATTGATGTGGGGGCTTCTCCTTCACTTGCAACCACATGCATGTGTCCTTAAAATAGCCAAATATCCCTACAATGCTCATGTGTTTATTCCTTCACCTAGAAATTCAAGCTTCTCCATTTTGAGAACCTATCGATACAAACCAAACATATGGGATTCAATTCTACCAATTCTATCCTTGAACCTACTAGTTAGGTCCCCACTTCTTCCTAATCCAAGAATCAACTTATACAATAAATTGATGGAAGTCCATGCTTAAAACATATAAACAAAGCACTTGTGGTGTGATGGTTAGTATTGTTGCTATCAAAGAGTGGCCTTGTAGAGCCATAATCATATTCATTTATATACTTTGAAACCATTGTCACAAGAGGAACTTAATCCAAATTATGTGAGAATGAAATCTATATATAAATCTAGATAGAATTACACAAAATTATTGCACAAAGCATAATAAGATAATGAAACCCAAATTCTATTAATGAATGAAATGAAAAAGAACCGCAACATGAAAAACAATACAAAATAGCTAGAATGGTGATATCTTATCTTTGAAGTGAGATGTGTTAGCTATGATTATTTGCAAAATGATGTTACAAGATGTTGAAACTACTTTTTAACATAAAGTATAGAGCCTTAAGATGAAAAATCCATAATACTAAGGGATGAAGTGGCAAAATAAATATGAGTCCCAAGGAACCTAGTTGATACATCAAATTTTCAAGGCCACAAATTTCACATGGAAACTTTGTTTCGTGTATTTCTTGGATTGTTACAAAGCTCATTCGACACTTTATGAGTTTTTTAGGCCCCACAAATCAACAATTGTAGGGCTATGGTAACTACCAAAACACATCCTTCGATAGGGTTCTAGAGAAAGGACAATTGAAGGGTGCATGGCTATCGTCCACTAAGCACACATGGTAGGGGACATGGCCATATGTTGCCCCCATGGTCCATATCATGCATTCATGAATGTTGCATGCAGGACCATGGCCATAAGGTTGGCCATGTCATAAGCTTTAACTAGGTGAAGTACATAGCTGATACAAGGATTAAATGGCATTTTTTTCATTTTAATACAATGACATTTTGAAATATTACAACCACCCTTTAGACCAATATTGTAGGTTTTAACCCCAAAGAGAAATTTCCTGGAAACGATTTCTTAAAATAGGAAAATAAACAATTGAGAGAACATAAAACAAATGTACATAAAGATTTTCCCTTGGATCCCAAAACCAGGACTATCAGATTGATTTTTCATTATATTGCTTTCAATGTTACAATACATATATATACATGTCGGAGCATTTGTAAACCCTAGTTCATCACCCTATATTAGAACATTTCCATAGTTCCCTTGACCAGATCTACAAAATACCATGGGAAGAAAACCATCATGCCTAAAAACATGTGAAAAATCCATGCACAAAACCATGAGTAGTTTTGCCTACCATCTTTGGGTCCACCCAACTATTATTGGGTCCACATAAAAAATAAATTCCCAGGGCACTGCCTTCGACCCCATGTAGGGGGTATATTGCCCCCTGCAAACCCCCACAGGGGGGTCGGTAGCCCCCCCATGAGCCCCCCGCTACACCTGACACAACATACAATGCCTGTAGCTAGTCATGGAAATAATATAACACACACCCAATAAATATTGACTAGATCTCCCATGCACCACACTCATCATTCACAATGCATTCCTTCCCTTAGCACAAAGGTTGATATTGACACATAATAACAGTAAATTCTATATTTCAAATCCTTGTGTGTGGTGCATTATTGTTATTCATGGCCTTGAATTTGGTTCTCTTTCCTCTGCACATGCTAATCAATCCCCTTCCCCCCTTGATTGTATGTTTTCTCTAACTATTTCCTTCATTTTGCATCCCTTACCTCTACAAATCCTCCAAGACTTATGATTTTGACTCCCTTTCTGTTGGTGATGCTATAGGCCTTTAATTACTCTCAATATGCAAGTTTGTTGATCCTAAGGGGAAATCCACTCAATTCTGATTTTGTTTCCCTAATATTCTCCCCTTCTTGCCACATCCCTATCTCTATTCCCTTCATATTCTTGGTTCAATCTCTCTCCTTGCCATTTTTCACTAGCTTTCTCTCCTCTCCACATCTCCCTTTAAGAGCCCTCTTACTCTTGAACCATTTTCACGTAATAGAGGAAAATCCACAATACTATATAAGGAGCTAGCGATGTGGCACACACTTTCATGAGCATGGAGACTCTCATGTGCAGTAACCAGTAGAAAGATTTTCTAAGTGCTACCAAACCAACATCCCACAGGAATTACACAGGGAAATTTTGTAGGCAAAGCACAACATGGATGAAGAACGAGATTTCTTGACAAACATAAAGACTAGGTGCCATATACTGTGATAATAGAGGATTCCATGATTAATATATGTATACAATTAACATCTTAAGGCATCTGAAGTTCCTTCTTGGATGAGTTTGAATTGGAAAAATTAAGGCCAATAAGGAAATTATTCTCATGTTGGATGAATTACAACTCTCCACGAGGAGTTTAGATAGGCATATTGTAACACCCTCCTCCCATATCTACCCAAGTAACTGGCCAACCGAGGTAAACATGTGACGATAGGGTACCATGACATGATTCAACCTCCTAGATGTCCTTAAGGAAGTGGAATCGACGAAAACACATCAAAAATACCTTCCATATCAGCAACAACATTCCCAGGAGCCATCTGAACCGCACAGATATCATGCCCCTGGTTCCCATTGAGTTTTTAAGCTATTAAACCTCTGGATGCTCCCATTCTATGGGTATGCCAGCATTCGGAGATCTTCGGACACTCCCACAAGCCTGCATGCCTGCGTCTAGGGACTATTTCCAGTAGACCTGTGTAAGATTCTGCAGGATTTAAGGCACTTTTCAAGCCCAGAATTCCGGCCATTGCCCAAAACTTGTTGTAACTTTAGAAATCAATTAAACACATTATGGAAAGCCTAATAAACCAAAAACTAGCTCTAGGACTAGGCCTCACCATCCTCAACCGGGTATGACGTTATGTCAAACACTTAGCATCCATGCAATCTACAGGTCTAGGATACAAAACAGAGGATGAATGATTGAAAACTCTTATGAGACATGATAAGAAGGATCACTACCTTCTCCTTGGAACTGTTATGACATCAATTATGTCTTTCATCCATCATTTTAACAATTACAAGTAAATACATGAAATAACCATGATATGAACCAGTCACTTAAACATGATTATAACCAACATAAAACCATGAAAATAACAATGAGATGACGACCATTAAATCCACATATAAATAAGTACAAAACCAAGAGAACTTAGCTTTTAATAAATATACACAAATCCGACCAGGTTCGGGACTTCCACGTACCACCCGACCATAGACATGGCTGAACCAAATATTTCTTTCAACTAGTCACCTTCATGCCATATTCCAAGCATGAATGTGGGATCTAATGGAAAAAACAATCCAAAAACAACCAAGGGAATCTAGAGGTTAAACCACCTCCACCTTCACCAATCCGTGATAACACTAAAACCGGTGCTCCTATCACAAAACATAACCAAACTTGGAATGCCATCTGGAATCCATCACTATCCTTGAGGAATTTTCCATCTCCCTGTCTCCCAGGCTTTACCTCAATCCAATCCTGGATCACTAGGACCTAAACCGAGACACCTACCTTAGGCTTTACTGTGTATCCTGCCAAAACCGGTCAAGGGAATCCTAGGCCTTTAGGAATGAACCTTTAGACCACCTCCGTCCTAGATTCTGAACTCCATCCAACAATTCCAAAGCTCAAAATCGAGATCAACATCCCAAAACGCCATGGCATCCAGAAAAAGACAAGGCTAGGCTAAAAGCTACTGCCATAACTTGACAAAACCATGCCACCAACAACATGAGAACCATACACCAACATGAAAATCCATGCATGTCAGAACTAGCTAGTAAATCACACATGCAATATGTTACCTGTAGTCGATTTCAACCAAGCGGTCATTTCCATGCTTCCTATAACAAGCACATAACTTCCATTAGATTTAAAATAAATTGAAACAAATTCACATCATACCTCATTAGTAGATCGTCAATAAGGTACACTTGCAATCCTATTTACTTCTTGTCAAAACAAGTCAAACTAGAATCTTTGATCAAATCATCATGAATAAACGTATCACATTCAGTTAGCTCAAACTCAACCATCATAAATCAAAATCATAAATCACATGTAACCATCATAAACCAGAATAGTAGATCACATGTAATCATCATAGATCAGAATCATAAATCACATGCAAAATAAAAATGAAATAAAATACTGATACTTATCCTTTAATCAATCCTTGGATTTTACCTTTGTCCTTATTCTATACGCACACTAGATCAATTGCCACACCCGAAAAACACCTAGTGCCTTCTCGTCAACCATGTTCCCATGCACATAGTGTGCATCGGACATATACAACCACACACAACATACAACACCATGCAATACATGCACCTACACCTCACATACCACACATACATCTACACCCAGTGTACAACACAACACAATAAATATTCCTACATCTGGTGTAAACCACAACAAAATACATACACCTACAACCGACGTACAACACAATACATATATGTACATATCATACAACACAACTGATACACATATCACGATACCATGACTACACAATGCACATACATAATACCGCATGTCCTCAACACAACATGTACGACTTGCACACAATACCACATGTACACCAGTACGATATGTACAACATGTACACAACACCACCTGCACAATGTGTATACAACGCCACATGTACACCACACCATATGCATGACATGTACATGACACCACATGTACATAATACCATATGCACGACATGTACGCAACATCACCTGCACACATCACCATATGTACAACATGTACATAACACCACATGCTCATAGCACCACTTGTACAATCATGCACAACACCACATCTACATAGCACTACATATTCAACATGTACATAACATCATCTGTACACAACACTGGATATCCAACATGGGCACAACACCATATGCACGCAACACCGCATATCCAACATGTACATAACACCACCTATGCCCAACATTGTACATGAAACATTCACACAACACTATCTGTACCACCATGTACATAACATTGCATAACAACATGCACACACACTATATATACACAACACCACACACACACAACATCACAAATGCAACATTTACAACATATTCAATATCTGCACAATGGTAGTACCACATGTTATCACTCAAGAAAACATTCCTAAATTTTGATCATCAGTTGGATTGCAAAGGATTGGTGTTAGTCTTGGTCTAGTCTTTCCATGGTTTCACTTAAAGTCTAAGACCTAGAAGGGAGTCTTGTTGGTATTGTCAAATAGGGTCAACACTCTGGTTTTGCCTATCACTAGTCCCACATCACACATAAATTTCCATGTGTCAAACTTGTGTCAAGGTTTTCATGCACTACGAAACTACCTAGGAGTTTTCGTAGCGCAAAACCCAGAATTTTCATTGGACTAGGAGTTTTTGTAGCGTGCTACGAAACCTCTGAAAAAGCTTGTTTCAACATAAAAGACTATGTTTTCTGCTTTTACTAGTAAAATTCCAGAAGGGTTCCTGAGCAGCTGAGAACTCAATTTTGAAAACTGAAAGAGGCTTTTCTTCCTAACATACTAAACTAAAAAAAACGTCTTTCAGTTTCTTCAAATTCGTTATGATGTGGGAGAAATTTATGGTTAAACTTGCGCTACGAAATTGCTGTAGGTGTAGTTTTTCACAAACAGACTTTTCATGTTCTACACGTGTTTTTCAAGGACAGATTCTAGAAAGCTAGAGAAGTGTTTTAAAAAACCAAGAGAGGTTTTTGTTCTAGACAGAATGGACTACAAAAACCTCCTCCAGTTTCGTAAAATATGTCATGGATGAGAATATAAAGGCTCCATCCCACGTGCCATTTTCAAGGATCCTAAACCTAAAAACAGGGAAACATGTTCCCTAATTTCTAGGGTTTATCATCAAAAGTAAGTGGCAACACTGGAGGCTTCATCAAATTCAACCTCATGAGGTTGCAGCTGTCAAAGAATGCATTCAATGTTTAGTTAAGGTGGTTTAATCATAATGAGGAGTTACACTCCTAGTTGTATTAGGTCTCTAGGACTGCTAGTTAGCTGTGATTTGTATTTAATAGTTTATTTTATGGTTAGAATAGGTGTCACTCATAGAAAATTCAAATTCTCTTGATAAGGGATGAGGGAAGCCATATTGTAAATGCTATATATAAAGCAAGAGGTTGAATTAGCAAGGGGGTTGGAGACTTCTTGGCTACTGTGTATATTTTTAACCTAATGCAGAGTTTCTACTTAGACAACTCATGATTCATGAAGAGTTCTTGTATGTTCTTGTTTTGATGGCATCTTCCAATACTTACATTGCAGTGGTGTTTACTTATGATACTTAGAACTCATCAATGATGCTCTGACTTCTTTCATATATAAACTAACTGTGTTTCACTGTTTTATATTTTCATTTCTGCACTTGAACTCTATAATGCCTTGACTTCCATGCTAGGTAGAATGTTTTGGCTTCACTACTCAGGATTCAAAGAGAGCTTTAATGTCCTATTGTCTCATGGCTTTCCTCTTTCACTTACTTGCAGTGGTATGAATACATGTTACTTAGAACTCATTAATGATGCTCTAACTTCCTTCATGTATTTATAAACTGTGTTTCCTTCAATTGTATCCTTGTTTGTTTGATGTATAAAAACTCTCTATGCCCTGACTTCATGTCAAGCTAATCTTGCTGTGGTACTGAAACATACTTTGACTCCATAGCCCAATGCTAGCCAGCCTTCATCTTTCAACCTATAAACATATACAATCACAAACCATAGAGTTAGCCATCTATCCATATCTTTAATCAAAATCAGTAACCCTTTGAGACAGCCATCTCAGGCTAAGGAGGCTAAGCCTTATCTAAAATATTGGTTTGAAATAGTTACACTGAGATAGTCTGAACAAAAGCCTATTAGGGTCCTATTTTGGTGATAACACCACACATCCAAAACCACATTGTCTCTACCAAGCAACCTTGATTCCAATGTCTCTCTATCATCCATGCTTATCCTAGCATGCCACGCATCGTGTTGTTTTCATTTCGGTGATGTATCTCTCAGCATTAACATGTCCATAACATAAACATAAACATAGTATAATCACATAATAAGAATTCATATCCACATGATATTGAACTCAGAGATCTGTCAGGCTACTCTACCCACTTGATTCCTTATGAACCAAGAATCTCTTCATGCCATTCACCTTCATAAGCAGTCATTCCTCCACAAGAACGATTCCTGATGACCTTGTCAGACAGTGACATAGATACATAAATACATACATATATATCACATTAGCACAAAACAATCATGATCTCATCAGAAAATGTCATACCTACATACATACATGTATATATATAAACACCAACATAAAACAATCATGATCCCTGATGACCTTGTCAGATAAATATGTATATACATACATATATGCATATAAACATTAACATCAAGCAATCGTGATCACAACATAAATACTAGATATCATAAGGTCAAGGTTAAGAGAACTTCCTTTATCTGTACAATGCATGCACAACATCGAGAACAAAAATTTCCAACGTAGCTAAGGCATCTAACACCTCAAATCTATTTACTTTACCTTTCCTGATTACCTTTCTCATGAATGTCTTGCCATCGTCCATTTACTCCAATGGATCCAACCAATCCAACTAGCTATTATACGCTTTCCTTCAACTGCCCTTATACATGTAGTGAGATTCATCCAAGCCTTACATCACCTATTGGGTTTTATTCAGCTCTCCCTAGGGTCCATTAACTTTCATCTTTCCCAAACAATTCCCTTGAGCTCAAACATAAAAGGTAAGGCAAGAAAAAAACAAGAAGAAAACCATGGAAAACCAACAACAATACGATACCACAACCAAAGTGGCATGGCCATGCACAAGACGTAAACAAAACCATAATTAAGCACAACAAAATACCAAAAGAACAAAAGCACAAGACTAACAACATACACCATGAATCAATCTCCATGGTTCCCAGTGCATCCAAGGGAAAGCTCAACCTAAGCCTTCTTCAAGATTCCATAGCAATTTATTTTCCATGCAATCCCTTGCATCATACTACCATAGCACATAACTGTTAGTGCTTAAATAAACATAGCAATACATTGGTTACCTTATTTTTGTGTGTTGAGCATGTTGCTTTCGAGAGCACGTTGCTTGCAACTCTGTGTTGAGATTGCAACAAGATGATGGAGCTTAGTGAAAAGAGTCGCCTTCACTAAGTGGGCCCGCAAGCTATTTTTGGCGCAAGTATATTTTTAGACTATGTCTATTTTTAGACATATGGATCATGTCTATGGATTGCAAGTTGTTGTTTATGGATGATTG
>APFE031694976.1:893-51125 GCA_000404065.3 Pinus taeda | reverse complement strand
GTGTGTGTGTGTGTGTGTGTTGTTACTACTCACTTGTTTGTCTTTTTGCAGGAGCTACTATTGAGGCACAATGATTGAGGAGTTGAAAATTTTTCTAAGTATCAGATGTTGTTACTCCTTAGATTTTGTTACTCCACCAATGTTGTTACTCCTGAAAATTTTCTAAGTGTTGGATGTTTCTACTCTTTGGATGTTGTTACTCCATTGTTACTCTGCCAACTATCACTTCCCTCAGGTAGGTCACCAGGTACGTCTCCATTGACTTTTATGGATTTAATTAAATATTTCGTGTACAATACATTAACATGCCATGAAAAACTATTTAATAAGTTTGGGGGGGGGGGGGGGGGGGGGGGGGGGGGTGGGGGGGCGGGGTGTCATCATAATTAAATGACGGTGTAATTAAACGACACTAATGATTAATCCATCACCATCATTAAACCTTGTTTCGATGGTACACTCCACGATCTTCATCATTATTTCGCATAATCATTGACATGCGTTGGGATTTGAAACATGTACCAATCAGTCCATTCTAATTTAATGTGGAATAATTACCACTCCATTCACTGTAATCATAATAATCCACCATGATTTTCTTTGTTTCTCGAGGAATCACCTACCATTTTACCATCGTTCCATTTCATTCATTTTTTTTTATCATGTTAATACTGCAAAGAAGTTGTTTGATGTCACTCCTTCCAATGGTCTACTGTCTCTGAAGTGTTGTTACAGTCTCTACAGGATGGTTAGATTGGCTATGCATCATGAACCCAAGGATAAAACCTTGGTACATAACAATGCAGATGTATGGCGGGTCTTCGTAGAAGCAAGATGGGACATTTATTTCAACAAATTGTAGGGGTTCGATGAAGGGATCACGGTAGAATTCATGCTGAATTTGGATGAGAATTTCTCGTGAGTCAGAGGATTAGAAATTCCATTCAAAGAAGAGGCCATTACATAAGTTAGTGGATTAAAAAAGTAGGGACATAATTGGTTTTCATGGAAGGCTTCGTTGCCAGAGTTTCCAGAATTATTTTTTCAGGTTGGAGAAAGCGTTGTCTAGAAGGGAAGGGGATATGATCGTAAGTCCTTGCCATATCCATGGGATGAGGTAGAAGTCTTTGTCATGAAATACATAATCTCTGAAGGGCGGTTTACCACCTTGGTCAAATATCATGTCAAAATTATAGCCCATTTGCGATTCCCGTAGGCACAGGTTCATTCTTTGAACATGCCTTTCTTTTTTATGAAAGTTTTCAACTTATGGCGCAGTCTGCTCGGTGCTCACGCCAAGTGTTGGCATTCCTCACAAACCATGAACTAGTTTGAGTGTTGTTCATGTATGCATTGACCCAATTACAAGTTCCTTGGGCACAATTCCTTGAGTTAAGGGAAGAGGAAGTAGCGCCAACTATTATAACTGCTAGAGAAGAAGAGCCCAAGGAATTGGAAGAAGAACTAGCATCTCCTAATGATACAACAGGAGCAGAAGAAGAAGCATAATAATTGGAGGAAGAATCAACATCTCTTGTTGGTACAACAGGAGAAGAAGAAGAACCAGAAAAATTGGAGGAAGGACGAGCATCTCTTACTGGTATAGCGAGAGAATAAGAAGAGCCCAAGGAAATGGAGAAAGCTGAAGAGGTGCCGGAAGAAATGGAAGTGGAGGAAACGATTGGTGATAAATACAAGGCTACCACATAAGAACCACACCCACTTGTGGAACCTATTGATGAAGAAATGAAGACAATGGATGGAGTTGATACCATTATACAAGAATCAACTTTCATTAATGAAGCATAAGGAGAAGAAATTTGGTCAAGGAGCTAATGAGTGATGTTGTTACACAAGAACCAACATCACTTTCCCAAACATATGTGGATGTTGAAATGAATAGGGGTGTCACACACGAACCACCACCAACTTAGTCAAGGCAAGAGAATGTGGAAGGGATGAACCCTAAGGTTGACATTGTTCCACAAGAACGATCGTTGATCACAGGACAAGAAGCGATGCATGAAGAAGGCTTGGCCCAATTAAAAGATGAAGGCGATGGAGGAAGAGAACTAGAGGTGGAAGACAAGAACGGTATGGAGCAGGCATGAGACATTCCCTACTCCCCTTTTTAGGACACAATTCCAAGAGGAGCAAGAGGGCTTCATTCCCCTCAAATTTTACTGGAAGAGATCATTGTTCCTTCCATATTAAAGTTCATTGGCCCAAAGGAGGGTGCAACCATTTTTTGCTTGTCACTTGTTGACTCCCAGCAATGGCTCCCTAAAGATCAGATTGGAAAAGAAATTTTTGTAGGACTAGAGCAGAGGATGGTCGACAAAGACACTATCCACATGACATATATTCCTGAATTGAGAAGAGGCGAAGAAGAGAACGCTCCTAAGGAAAGAAAACCAAGTGCGAAAGACTTGGTAGAAAAGTTGGTTGATGCCTTTAATGACAACCCATCACTTTCTGAACTAGTTGCGGGGTTGGGGAATGAATTAATTGTTAAATAAGAGTGGATAGAACAGTTTGAGAAGAGGAGACCACCTCTCAAAGAAAGGTATCAACTTCAGTTAGGAGAAACCATGCGACTAAAGATAGAGGTTTGGAAGTTGAGAAAGTAGGTATCTCAGCTAAAGAAGAAGACACGTATAAAAAGGAGGTTGTAAAGCCCAAGGTTGAGGTCTCCTCAGTAGCTATCCAAATAGAAGATGTTCCCACAACTTCTGCTGCCACACAAACTAGTCCTATGGAACAATTTTTCAAGGCCTGAGAATTCTTCTTAGCTGCTAAAATTTAGAAATGGAAATCTGTCATGAATGAAAAAATGAAGGAGACAAAGAAGGTTCAAGAATAGGCCATTGCGATTATTAGTGGGTATGTAGACTAGCTAGATAAAGCAAGGTAGAGGCAAGATAAACAACAAAAAATGATAAAGGATTTAGAAGGGCAGGTGCAAGTGTTGAAGGCAAATAAGGAACAAATGTTTACCTTGGCATAGCAGGTAATGGCTTGTCGACCTCCTGTCCGTAGTTATGCTTTGTTTCTTCATGAACAATTCTTTTTCTTCTGCTTGGAAAGCATTCACAAGGAGATCAGCCATAATATTGAGGATCTGATACAATTCCTTCATATCATAAGAATTCATGATATCGTGACCCAACACGTGATGTGAAAACTCTAAATGCATGGTTATTTCTTGAGGAATGATGAGACCTTCAATCAAGTTATGTTCGTGGGAGATGTTAACTTGAGAGCCTTCACCTCCTACACTATTAATCAGGTTAAATGGAGGAAGGTTTCTGATACTTTTGAAGAAAATCAAGCTACAAATCCATTGATGGTAAGGAGGGAGAATGGTCAGTTAGTGAGTATTTATAACAAGAACTCCACCTTGCTATAGACTAAAGGATCTAAGGAATGAATGCTAGCAGTACAAAGATGGTGTTCTAACCTCTATGCCAGACAAATAGTCACTTTTTAGGACGAAGCCCTTGATAGTGGTTAAAGGAGATGGATGATGTCATCATCAGCTGTCAGAAACGAGGAACCTTTTGAAGCACCCAATTTTGCTTGAGCATTAGAAAGAGTGCCACATTTTGTTGCATGCATTCAGACTTGTGGGGTCCGGTGGATGGGGCTTAGCTTTTAGTTTCCCGAGAGCATTACACTCCAACATATAATGTGAGCAATGATTGGTTGAAGGATGTCCTTATGACATAGGGATATAAACCTCCAGGGATAGAGATGGTTGAAGAATATGATATTTCTCAGCTTCATGCTGAGCACAGCTAGTCCAACCCATATCTAAAGAGACGACAAGCTGCATGAGGACATGCAGAAAGACTAGTTGGGGGGAGATGTTGGGTGAAAAATATGCATACATTTTCCCTCCATTTTTACCCTCTCTCTTTCACTTATTTGCATAATTTATATTCACTAATCCCTCTAAATTCACAAGGTAAATCCTCTTCAATTGTCTTCTTAGAATGTTTAATTAATGAAGTAATAGTCATGGATATTTTGCCTACACGAGTTACTAGTTCTATCATTTCTACATATTCGGTGGTCAAAGGTCACATATGCAAATCACAGAAGTAACTCTGAGATTACATCACCATTGCAGCAATGTTATAAGAACATAATGGATTCCAGGCATATTCTAGACCTTTCTTGTTCTCCCTCTTGGGAACTAGTATGGTTGTTTCAACAACTGTATATTTGTAGATATTAACTATCAGATTCAGAGAATGGTTTTCTTTGAATAATTGTATAAGAAGGGTTTCAATGTTGTGAATTAGATTAGCCATGCAAGGGACTAAGATTGTAACAGAAGATTGTTAATTAATTGAAGGCAAGTTATTTTTTTGTTCTCTCTATAAGTTGTGAATCCATCACAGCCCTAGTCAGAGAGTTGGGCCCACTCTTCTGATCAGGTAATGTGTTATTTTTATGTGTTTTTCTTTTATTTATGTTGGTTTATTTCGATTTTTGTTACAAGACCTTACTTAATTACTGTGAATGCTTTTATAATTATGCAATTAATTCTTATTTGATATCACAATATTTCTTTAATTAATTTAGTTATTGAATCTGGGATTAGTGATTGGATTGTGTCATTGCTACCTTCATATACTTTGCACATTACCTTGAAATAAAATATGCACCCGGATTGATAAATTAAATGTTGAAAAGGGTTGAATAGTTATTCACACTCGAACACTAACAAATGCCATCGTGTTCATTGGCACAATGCATATCAACTTTGCAAACAAAAAACAAACAAGGGATGTATGACTATGTCTTAGAAAAAGAGGCATCAAGACTTCCTGAAGGACATAGTTATTTAAAAATAATTAATGCAAAGGACATATATTGAAACAAAGGAACATATGGATAAATCGCTAATATAATCATTACATTAGAGCTCTTATCCAAATTCACTGCTATCTGATCAAATGCACAATGAGACCTCATATGCCTGAAATGGATAAACAATAGACAAAGTGATAACAAAAACTAACCTGTGCAACTTCAAGTCTTCCAAGTTGCACAACCAAGTAAAATTTATAATCAGGATCAGTAACCACTTCAAGAGCTTCATCCATCATTCCCCGAGATTCACGAAAATGAGCCACACTTATACAAATTCATGATGAAAGTCAAAAAATTTCAATGTAAATTTACAATATAGACAAAATTTCCTATGGATCAAGTGTAAAGAGCCCCATATAAACATGAAATTTGAAGCCCTAACAATGAAAAATTAATATAATAATATATATATATATATTATATATAATTATATATATATATATTATTATATATATATATAATAAAAAAATAAAAAATAAAAAATCCCTTCATAACGAAGATTTTCGTCATTGAAAAATTTATAGTCTACCTGTTAAGATGCTCCCTTAAAATTGTGGGAAAAATATTATTTTCCCTCTGCAAATCTCCACACGTAACAAGAGTCTTGTTCTTTATGAAGCTAAGAATTAACGTATAGCTCATCACAATGCACAAAATAGTATATTAAAAGTATCTTTCTTTAAAAAATGGAACATGATAGGTATGATATGTAAAGAAGAACAAATCATAATGCTTATACTGGTTATAATTTATTTCTTTTCTCTTGTTATAAAATTAATTTACCATTCTCAGCATATCAATTTTTTTTCACTATTTTACCAAATTTGCTCAAATTCAAGGGAAAACCCTCCTAGGATTTAAATAGTGTTCTAAATATAGAAATTATTGTCTAACTTTCAACCAATTTACAACGGAAAAGATTCCTCTAAAAGTTTGGTTTAAGTATTTCAATAAAGAACAAAATATTTCTATATAAATTTGCATCTCCTTAGGGTATTCTTGATTTTTCTTAAAGATTTGCAGGCTAGACGAACATCGAATGAAAACTATTCCATAATTTGCCTCTACTAAAGCTTTAAACTCTCATGTGCTTTTTAGGATTCTATGCCTCCTACAATTGTTTCACACAATTTCTTGCATATTTGCTACAAATAGAGAAATCACAATGTGTCACAAGGAAAGAAAATGATTACACGAATGTTTAAAGTAGAATTGGTTCCCTAATATAAATAGGCATAATTTCTCTCAATTCACATATTTTACCTGATACATTGGCATCTTGAAATAACTTGCGAACAACCCTGAACAATGACGTACTTGACCTGCATTATTTTAATGGGTTATAATTATTTTTATTTTAAAGATGAATAAGTTGAACAGTTGCACAAATCAAGATTTTATTGACAGTTAACCTAGTGGGATCTAATGGTGGAAGAACTCCAAATCGTCTAACAATGGATATGATGGTGAAGAGTGGTACATAGTAGAATCTAGTGGAGTTCTTCTCAAAGGGAAATGCCCTTATGGCATAAATATTTAAAAAAAAAAAAAAAAAATTAACAGAATTTTTAAGAAAAAAACTTCAAAAATTAAACCACCATTCCTAAAATTTAGATGCTAAAATTTTCCTTATAATTATCCCATAAAAAATAGCAAAATACATGCAAAAATAAAAATTTCAAAATACAACTCACAACAGATGATCTAAATGTGTAAAATTGAAGATTTTTAAGAATGTGCAAGTGAAATTTATATGTGTTTTGTGTATAGAACCAGTTTAATAAACACATAAACGAGTAAATTTAAACCGGATTTTACAGCCAAACAAATACAAATAAGCATATCTGAAACACATAACACAAAGTATGATAAATGAGTTCATCCCTTTCTTGGGCTACATCTCCTCGTCCAGCTTCCAATGCATGTTATCTTTCATTAAAAATGCTCAAAAGTGTGTTTACATGCTTTAAACAACTCAAATATAAGAACTAATGTCTCCAATGGATGTAGCATTGTCAAAAACCCCTATTTTGGTCCTTTTTACACCTCATTTTGTCAAAAAAAGAGAAAGTTATGCTTATTTTTTCATTTTCTCAAATTCTCGAGCTAAGCATCCTCCAATTCAACCTCAACCTTGCTTGACTGCCCAAATGTGGAATCAGCGGAATAAACTTGGCATAATTCCCGCTTAGCAGGAAAATTTGTAGGATCGTTAAGATCTCCATTAAGCCTCGAGTCCCAAAATTACTAGTCACATGGCGCCATGTGACCACATAGGGGGCTGAAGATTCTCATCTCTGTCTGGCCCCCATATCTAGCGTGTGCTCTTGGTTCCATGCACTGCAAGTGACCATGGACTAGCCCCTCTTCTACATGTGGTGTTGGTCACATGAGGCCACATAGGGCTTGTGGTTGGTCCCCGACTCTTTCTGCGCTTCGGTTACGCTGTTTGGATATATGACTGAGCAAAGGCTGTGAGGGATGGTTGTGGGCCAAGATAAGGCCTAGCCCTTGGTCCCCCACCCATGGTCCTGTGGCATAGTGGTGGCTAGGGGCTAGGGCTTAGCCTGTCCCCTCCCCTATAAGCATATAGCAATCATTATATATAACCTTTCAACACTGTTTAAATAAGAAACATATTGGCACAGTGGTGTAGGCCTTGGTTGCTTGCTACTTGGTCTTAGTTCCAAGCCTTGGGGTTGTTGTTTGGCCTCCAAACAAATTTTAATGTGCCACTTGGAGGCCACATGGCCACCTCTGATTGGCTCACGTGGCCTTCAACCATTGGCCACAAGAAAAACCAGTCATAATTAAAAATGTTTAAAAATTCACCCTTCGGGTGAAATTGGAGAAACTTTGCAAACCCATTTTTTTAACTTTTCAACCAATTAGATGAGGCCATGTGGTGACCTTCCATTGGCCCAAAAATACCCAGTCACCTATCCATTTGCCAAAATTTTACCTATTTGAGAATTCGACCAAAACCCGATTCTGGGAACATCTGATGTCGAATATGAGTGAAACAAATTGCGTTGGATTTAGATTGTTGATATCTATCAAATCATATAGATATCAAGCTCTATTACACACTTTCAATTTTGAATATTATTTTGTTCCATTGGATCACTCCTCCCCATTGGAATCTTTTGGACCTCCGAAATCTATTTATTAGTCAATAAATAGATGAGGGTATTGCTCCCTTACCCTTCAAGTCTCACTCCACTGAGCATTGTTTGAATTTTTCATTTTGATATTTTCATGAAAATACATCACTTTCCTTGATTTTGGAGTCCTAGACTTTTTGTCATGGATGACATCTTGCTACAATTTCCCAGAATCTGTAGAACACAAAAAATTCCTTTCAAGGAATAAACACATTCCCTCATCGGTATCTAATCAAAGGAAACTTAAGAAACCTCAAATTATTCTCACCTTAAACACTATTGTCATGACGATGCTTACCATGTCTAGCCTTTTACTTGGCTCGAACCTTGACCAAATGTGATTGCCATCACCATGCACCTTCCCTTTTCAAAGGCAACACATTATGAAACTCGCAAGAAGAAGTTTTGGAACTAGTGTCCTCTTTGTCAATTTTCTTTTGCATTTTTTATTTGATCTTTGCACTCTCTAACAGTGGCATCTTTTTCACACCAATGTTCAACAATGATGCATGTTGCTGTAAATTTACTTCATTTTGTTTACCTCTTTTAGGAGGCAACATGTCAGACTCCTCAAACATGAATTAGAAAAATCAATGAAATCAGATTTAAAACTTGTTTTATATCCTTGAAAGGCTTTAGATTCCTCAACACTTTCATGTTTGAACATTAACAATGCAATATTCTGACTAGCAGTAACAATCCTCTTCATTTGTCCTGCATTTACAAGAGATGCATTCAACTTCTTTTTGTGTTCTCTAACAATGTACTCAATCCCATTCTTGAACAAATGATATTTGTTCTCATGGTGATGAAAAATAACTCTTCTATCATATATATATGGGCTTCCCAAAACAATACCACATACATTAATTGGTATTAAATCAAGCTCTACCTCATCTAAAAAGTTTGTAGTCACTGAAAATTTCAGTTTACGTCATTTTGTCACATGCAATTTTGCGTTGTCACATATCCAACCTGAAGGATAAGGTTTAGGATGAGGAATGGTTTCTAAATGCAACTTCTTGACAATGTATTCTTAGATAAGATTTGCTTATGAACCACTATCAAACAATGTATCTATCTTGGTATGTTTTGAAATAACTCTAATGTGGAAAAGCTCTATTCTTGTTTTTTCATCTTGAGTTTCATTGAGACAATTTGAAAAAATAGTACTTGCAATGACCTTACCTTTCAAACCCATGGTTGTGATATTTGTTTCATCTCTAGAATCTGAACCTAAATAATGTTGTGTAGTTGCAGCTGTCTTCTCCTTCTCCTTGTTCTTAAACTTTTTGGGTCTCATTTCTGGATGAAGTTTCCAACAATGATCTTCGTCATGGCCCTCTTTAGAACAATGTTTACATGTGATATTTTATTTCTCCATATTAATGGTAACACTCTTCTTCCCTTTTCCTTTAAACTTACCTTTTCCTTTTTTGCTAGAATCAAAGGAACTCTCATTAGTTTCGACAGAAACATTTTTCCCTCTTGCCTCTAAATGAGTTGTCTGAACACAGACTTCATCTAGTTTTGTAGGGTTAAAAATGAGAATGATATGTCTCAAATAAATATGTAATCCTCCAATTTATTTGAGCAAAGTATCTTGTGAGGAAAAATCTGTACCCAAAATCAAATCTCTTTTCCTAAATTCTTGAGTATAAGATTGCATATTTTTCCCTTTAGCTTGCCTAAAGTTCTCCCAATCCATAATAGCTTTCTACATGTATGCTAATGGATAAAATTTCCGTTTTAATGCAACAAAAAAATCATTCCAAGAGGATAAAGCCTTACCATGTTTCTTCATGTCCTCTTGAGTTTTGGCTTCCCACCAAATTAGTGTCGCACCTTTCAGTCTAAGAGAAGCAAGATGAATATTGGTTTTATCATCTTGATTCTTTGTATCATGTGATATAATTCAATCTGTCGAATATAATTGCCTAATCTTTCTACATTTAGCTCTCCATTGTACATAGGAAATTCAAACTTAATGTCAATCTTAAGAAAACGAGTTTTACCATGGCCCCTTGGGGAATTTGGTTGTGTTGTGAAAGGGTAGAAGAAGTTTAAGATGAGGATCAAGATGAATATGAGTATGATGATGGAGGTGAAGGTGGTGGTTTGTCACCATTCCCTCCATTCCCTTTTGGAGGCTTGTCTCATTTTCCTCCATGATGTTTTGATCTTTCTCCATACAGTCTGGAATTCCTCTCCTCATACAGAAACCTTAACCATCTTAGACACCTCAAAGAATGTTTCTTTGAAAGTCTTATCATCTTCAAACATCTCTTCAGGACCTTCTTCATGTGCCATGACTATTGAAGCCAGAGGTGTGTTTGTTCTCCTTGAAACAATTTGAAATATTGGATCCACCAATTATCCTTCTCCTCTTTTGAGCTTCAACCTTGTAGGCATAAGAAAAACACTTGCAAACAAATCAAATCTTCACAAAAACTTGTTGCTCTAATACCAAAATGTTATGAATGTGTAAACTTGAAGATTTTTAACAATTTGCAAGTGAAATTTATATATGTTTGGGGTAGAGTACCATTTTAATAAACACATAAATAAGTAAATTTAAACCAATTTTTATAGCCAAACTGAGACAAATAAGCATATTTGAAACACATAACACAAAGCATGATAAAGGAGTACACCCCTCTCTTGGGCTACATCTCCTGGTCCAACTTCCAATGTAGGGACTCGTTCATTAAAAATTCTCAAAAGTATGTTTACATACTTTACACGACTCAAATATTAGAACGGATGTCTCGAATGGATCCAACACTGTGAAAGACCCCTATTTTGGTTCTTTCTGCACCTCATTTTGTCAAAAAACTGAGAAATTTATGCTTGTTTCTTCCTTTTCCAAATTCTTTAGCCAATCCTCCTCCAATTCGGCTTCAACTTGGCTTGAGCACCCCAAACATAGAAACAACACACTAAACCTGGCACAATTCCCACTCTGTGAGTGAATTTCTAGGATCGTTAAGGGCACCATTAAGCCCATAGTCCCAAAATTCCTGGTCACATGGCACCATGCGACCGCATAAGGTACCGAATATTCTGGGCTATGTCTGTCCCCCATCTCTAGTGCGTGGCCTTGGTTCCATGCAGCATAGGCGACCATGGGATGACCCCTCTTCCGCATGCGTTGTTGGTCACATGATGCCCCATATGGCTTGGGTCTACCCCCCGACTCTTTTTGCGCTCCTGGTTACGCTATTTGGTCATACGACTGAGCAAAGGCCGTGAGGGTTGGCTGTGGGCCGAGCTAAGGTCTAGCCCTTGGCCCCCTCACCCATGGCCATGGGCTGAGCTAAGGTCTAGCCCTTGGCCCCCTCACCCATGGTCCTATGGCACAAGAGTGGTTAGGGGCTAGGGCTTAGCCCGACCCCTCCCCCATAAGCGCATATACCAAACGTTATATATAATCTTTCAATGTTGTTTAAACAAAAAACATGTTTACACAATGATGTAGGCCTTGGTTGCTAAGTACATGGTCTCGGTTTCGAACCACGAGGGTGTTGTTCGGCCTCCAAACACATTTTAATGTGCCACTTGGAGGCCATGTGACCACCACTAATTGGCACACGTGGCCTTCCACCATTTGCCACAAAAAAACCAGTCATAATTAAAAATGTTTACAAACATTTTTTTAATTTTTTTGACCAGTCAGATGATGCCATGTGGCCGCCTACCACTAGCCCAAAAGTACCTAGTTACTTGTCGATTTGCCAAAATTTTACCTATTTGACAATTCGATCATAACACAATTCTTGGAGCATCTGATGTTAGATTTGAATGAAACAAATTGTTGGATTCAAATCGCCGAGATATATCCAATCGTATAGGTTTTGAGCTCTGTTGCACACTTTCAATTTTGAGCATTATTTTGATCCACCGGATCAGCTGAGATAAATGTGATAACTAGACCGAGCTCATTTAGTGTGCCTCGAACAACAATATTTTCTTAACACAACTTTGTTACTCCAAAATGCAATGCAAAACAAATCGATCTAATACTAATTGTAGAATGATATTTTCTTAACAAAACATTATTACTCCAAAATGTAGTACAATGAAATTGGATGTAATACTATGTCTAGAACCACAACTACAACACCATAAACTTGGTGATTACAACGTTTTGTTTTGAATATTGCAAAATGTGTACGTGTACTCTAATTATCAGACCCCATTGTAAAATAGAGAACTACTCATGCAAAATTTTTAACTATGACTATAATTTGTCTAGAAATTCAAGCCAATGGAAGATTTCACAATTATAGTGTGATCTATTTCATTACAATATTTATTTTCTTAATTCAAAAGTAGAGAAATCTAAATGTGACTATCAACCGATTGTAAATTCGGATCATCGAAATGCTTAGCTTCCATGCCACTGGTTTCCTATATGTTGATCTCACATAAGTCATGTTGACAAGCAATACTTGTTAGCATATCTATCAGAAGGCTTTCCAAACTCATTAGGATTTCTGATTCTTTGTCGAAACTTGCCATGGAGAGATCTTCATCGGTTATAATTATTGTAAAGATCAAGTTGAACAATTACACAAATCAAGATTTGGTTGATAGTTAAAACAATGAGATCTAAGGGTGCAAAAAATTCTCAATCGTCTAAAAATAGACCTAATGATATAAAAGAGTGCAAAGTGGCAAGAGAAAATTCTTCTCAAGAGAAACACCTTAAGAGATAAACATGATAATAGTTTTTATATTCTATACATAACTGAAAATACTTCTAAATTCAATTTAGAACCATTTATTATCATTTCATATATACAATACATAATTTTATACTACAATTAATTTCAACTTCCATTGGCAACTTTTATTTTTTAAATATTTATATCAACAAATAAATAAAATGATTTGAATTCACAAAAATAGAATCACCCTAGTCAAATTCATGTTTAAATTCTACTTTTATTTCTATTAGCACCAGTTTTACCTAATAACAAAATTATCCATCATTAATCTGACTTTTGAAATGAAATGATGATAAAAATTATTCAGCAAAATACTTTTACAAACTCTATACCTCTATGTAGATTTTCTATACTTTTATAAAGATTCAATTCAATTTGTTATATTATTACAAACCAGTGTGATACAAGGACATGCGGGTCTTCCTACCGGCTCCTCCGCGTCGGGCTCAACGTTAACCTCGTGCGATTGATGATCAATTTTTTTGTCCTCTTACGTATATGATATATTATACGTGGAAGCCACGGAATAGGTAACACGATTTATTTATTTATCAATGATTACTCTTTTATCCTCTTATTTATATATAATAATACAAATGAAAACCAGTGAATCAGTTTCATGGATTTATTTATTCAATTACGCGTCAAGCAATCCCCCTAACAAAATGAAGTTATAATATGGGGTTCTCTTAATACAGAGAAGATTCTTTGCCGGTGATTGTTGCTGGTCTGCGGCATACGTTTAGTTCCAGTTGACCTGTATTTACATCTAAAGAGCACAGCTTGGTTCAGAAGAGCGCGTTTGTAGCGGAGTTGTTTAATTATTATAATTTTTTGGATTTTCTTGCGTCTGAATCAGCTAAATAATATCAAGTACTATTTTCATTTTTATGGATTAAATTAAGGATTCATGTTATGAATTTAGAAACTTGAAATTATTATTTTTTTATTATAATTTAAATTTATAATTCTAATAAATTTTTATTAGATTCTAGACAAATTAGATCAGAAAATATGGGTAAAAAATAAGGTTTTTCTAATCACATTAAGCAATTATTCCTGGAGGACAACACCTCAACTAAGTCGTGCTCTAAATACCAGCCTAGATGCATATAACACCTGATCTATCATGAGCCCATAGGGATCACCTCAGCTAAGTCATGCTTTAAATACCAGCCTATATCCATATAACACCTGATCTATCAGGAGCCCAAAGGGATCAGATTCCTGAGGTGCAAAATTTCCCTCAAATTTTGCACTAAAAAAATAAGTTTCTACATGAAGAGATTTGATCAATCTCCATTACATAAATCATATGTAATCTATTTATAATTGTTTATTTTATTTATTTAGTTATTTAATTTTAATTAAAATTGACATTATTATTTGTAATTGTTTATTTATTATTTGGTTATTTAATTTTTATTTAAATTGCCATATTTATATTGTTATAATTTTAATTTTTATTTTTATTATTTATTAGAAACCTGACCTGATTACACATTACCTTCCTGTTAGGTTGTAAAATAAACTTTTAAGCTCAATAATACTGAATTGTAAAATGTAAAATAAACTTCTAAACGCAACCACACTAAGTTATAAAATACTCCTCTAAACCCAACAACACTGAGTTATAAAATGCCCTCTCTCCGTGTGCATGACTGAGTCCTCCTTAAATAATTGCTCTCCGCGTGCATGACTGAGTCCGATCGGCATCGCCAGATCAAGTGGACAGGTTTGCGTAATCAACAAATTCGTATTACTAGTACATGTAGTCTTGCCTGCAAATTCGTATTACTACATATGGTCTTGCCTGAGCCCCTTTTTCATACCGAAAGGTTCGTGTTCTCTTTCATTGTTTGGATTACGTGACAATCGCCTGAGCCCCTTTTTTCCATACCCAAAGGTTCGTGTTCTCATTCACTGTTTGGATTGCGTCACAATCAAGTTCGAGCTTTTAGCGGTGCATATGATGAATGGAGTGACCGTCTTTTCCAAAGTAAACGCAGCAGCATTAGCGTTTACGGTGATCTATGGCTTTTGCATGGGTGGTGGATTTATAATGTTGATTGTGATGGCTTTCCTGGATTTGGCAGCGGGGTCACATATCTTGGATACTCTCATGCATATGATGGAGGGAGTCCTCCCTGCATTGCAGCTTCTCAACGCTCTGCTTGCATTTCTTGTGGTATTCTCCATGCTGCTGGACTGCCTTAATATTTATATTACCACTTACGTTAATTGCAGCCACTCCAGAATCGATGCATACATAAAAACTTTGCCCCGCAGTTGCACAATGATTAGAGGTTTGCCCAAGACGAGGTACGGAAGATTAAGAAGAAGATCAGGTGATATAAATATGAATACTTCATCTTCATGTGCAATCTGTTTGGGGTATTTCGGGGATGAGGATGAAGTCCGTGTTCTTCCCAATTGCAGACATTATTTTCATATTTCGTGCATCGATCGCTGGCTTCTTCTCTGTAGTTCCACAAACTCTTCATGCCCTCTGTGCAGAGCCACTGTTTGTGTCGTTAGCAATGACCTCGGCTCATTACCAGCACAATAAAATACATCTCCATATTTACAAGTTTAAGTCGCAAAATGTCGGCGTTTGGATTTTTTACTGAAGTATTTTTAGTTAGAATTCTCTATTTTTTTTTGTTAATTGATTTGGAATTCAGCAACTCAGTACTCTGATTAAAAAAAAAAAATCACTACTGTGATTCACATTCCTCACTCTCAAATTCTAGAATTAAATCCAAAAAAAACCTAAACTAAACTTCCAAAATGTTCTTACCTAAAAATGATTTGTGCTATATTTGAAATGCATTTATCCTATCATGATTTGGCACAGTGCTGAGTTGCTAGCCAGCACAGTTGTAAAGCTATGTCTGGTTATACGGATAAAATGAAAACTCGGTGCCTTAGGTTACGCAGGGATCAACCAATTTGAACAGAAGAGTCAAACTCCTTCATGGATGATTAAACGTAATTTTTCCGCTTACTTTCGTTTTTGCAGTATTCAAGGCATCTTTTATGGGTTAATGTAAATTACACGTTTTTTTTGGTTGAAAAAATCACATTTTTAAAATAATATATTTTTTTGGGAGGGAGGGGTCATATATAACCTCGTAGAAATAACGAAAAAAATAAAAAATTGGTTGTGGTTTAGGATTGACAACAAACAATCAAGTGAAGGCTCTAGTATTATTACAAGAACTCTGAATAGTTCTAACTAATGGAATTCGATAGCTTGTACTGTTTGGAGACTCCATGATAACAATTAAAAAATTATATCATTCGAAGAGATCTTTAGGGGAAGATCAAATCTCACTTGAGGCCACAATACAAACGCAGATGAAAAAAATTGAATCTATCAGCCTTTTCCATATAAAGAGGGAAAACAAAGGGAAAACAGTTCATTTGTTGATGAATAGGCTAATAAAGGATCAAACTTTGATGAGGGGATTGTCTCCCTAGACTACGACACTTTCTCAATAAGTCATATCCCATGATCACTATGTTGTCGTCAATTGGAGATCGAAAGCCAATTAAGAGTTTGAGCAAGTGGATAGCCTCGAGCATCAAAATATTAATTAACGTATTAATCCTTGGATCCACGATAAGACAATCAGTTTGTTCGTCAAGCAAGCAAATGCATCGGGAAGAGGCTTACAGATGGGGATACAATAGTTTAGACACCATGCGGAAGGACAAGTGAAGATTAGGATTGGCCCTTATTAAATCGACTCCATTGGAATTGCAAGTTCATGCCTTTCCTACTGTTATCACTTAGGGAAAACCCTGGTTGTAGGGGAAAACCATAAGGTATCCTCAGAACCTCTTAAGCTGGCCCTTCGAACCGGAGAGGGATCTCCCCATAAAACTCAACTACCCTATGGTCAATGTAGTAGATGTTTTTCTGCGATTGAGTTCAGGTGGCCAGAGTTAGGTCTAGGGATAAATTGGTTGGGTGATCTTCAAAACCTACCATTGGGCATGGAGTCTAGCTATTAAACAAATGAGATCACAAATGTAATGAGCGATTTGTACAAAACATGAAAAGAACAAGTCCTTTGACTGTTTGGGAGATTTAGATGAACGGAGGACTAGAAGAAAACAAAGTTTATAAATGACTAGAGTAACAAATATTAATGACTAATAATTTAAGAGAGGAGCATCAATGAAATCCATTCTCATAAACTAATGTTCTCAGACATGGAAGAAAACAATTATATAACAAAGAAATATTGACAAGGAGATGTAACACATGAATTTCCTACTAATTGCTGATTAAACACTGTGAATACATTCAAGATTTCTCAAATATATTTAGACTACAAATGTTTTTCTGATGATTTCAAACCTTGTTTCATTATTCATAAATTGTTTATATAAGGCTTACATAACAACTTGCATGATTGTTAGGGTCCAACCCTAACCCCCTTATTTATGTAATAGGGTCGAGTCATAGTATAGTTAAGTAAAGAGTCAATAAAGCCCATATTAATAATTGTAAGTGGTTGACCCGCATTTAAAGAAGAAACCACAGTTAGTTGCAAATGGGCCATGGTATTAGATAGATGGTATTAATAAGAACCATGGTATTGACCCATGGTATTGCATGTATCAATCCTATATAAAGGATAGAGACTCCCCTCAAGGAGCATCATGTCTTATTTTGAAATTGAGCCCAGCTCTATTGGAGGTTGCCCCCTCGAAGAGGCAAGTGAACATTGCTTTCATTTCTGAATAATAAAATACTTGCTGTTATTTCTTATTGTTATGTGTTCTGGGTATATTTCTTCGCATATTTGGTATTCTGGTATCTTCTCGCAGGTCAAGAGCATAACAAGTGGTATTAGAGTATTTTCCAGGGTCGGTGGGATCTCCATTTTTAGCCAAAAAAAATTGGCTAGAGACATATTTTGGCGTCTTTAAGCCATGGTATCTTTCGTTGAGCGCATAAACCTGCAGATTTGGGGAGGCATGCATGCAGGAAATACAAGAGGTGGCCATGCTTGTTGGACTCCTTTGTAACCCCTGTGGGTACCCCTTCAAGTAGTAGTGCATTAGACAAAACCACGCATGGACTGTCTTCCAAGTACCCTCTTGGTATATCGGAACCCCCCAGGCTCTCTTGAAACCTTGCCATAGATAAACCGTCGGTCGTCTTGCTGCTACAGTACACCGAGAACAACACTCGGGGTGATTATTGCACGTATGATAAGGTAGTTGGGTTGTACGACTGAGGGTGCGGTTGATCCTCCTTGGTTAGTGCCCTGAAATATTGGGCCGAGTACTACTGTCATACCCTTATGTATATTGCGATCTGTAGCACCTGACACTCCTTGAGACCATAGTTCCCTTGTCTCTCTCTCTATCACACATCATCTTTGCTAGATCAGTTCCAACAGGTGGGGTTCTATCGCAGTCGCAACAATCAGATCCACCATTCAGGTCTATTAGATCCGCCAATCAGATCTTTAGATCTGCCATTCAGATCTAGCAGTTGGGTTCTGTAGCAGTCGCCACAATCAGATCCGCCATTCAGATCTAGCAATCGGGGTTCGATCACTGTGAAATTCCTACTCATACTTTGTAGTTGAGGGTTAGCCAACAGATCAAACTATTTGTGTGAGCCCTATACCTGGGAATGATTCTCGCAGGATATTGGGCAAAATTGAATTTTCTGGGATTCGGCTACTGCAATATTCCTAAGCAAGGAGTAAAACTTCTTTCGGAGTAGAAAAAAAAAGTTTGAGACCCTCTCGGGATGCTTATAGGAGACTTAGCCCATAAGAATCAAGTCGACAAGCTGAGCAAGGCGGTACCATTCACTTGTTAGCGTCAAAAATTTTGGGTGGTCCCAAATTTTAAGTGCACTGGATTGGTGCATGCTACAAACTAGAGCTCAAGCTATGGTCAATGAGAAGATCGACACCCTTGAACAAAAGTTGGACGTAGTACTGATGTCGATCAAAACCTTAGTTGACACACTCACAAAGGGAAAGTCAGAGGAACAATTGGAGGCATATGCTTCCAATGACTAGCCATTCTCTTCACCTCTTTGGCAACCACTAGCAATCCCAGCCGCAACCACCCAAGCTGGACATGTATAAATTTGATGGCTCTCATTTGGCCACATGGCTAGCACAAATGGAGAAATATTTCATGCTGAATCACATAAGAGATGATGTGACTCAGCTTAGTGTGGGTAGCATCTACTTGGACAATGAAAGATGGCAATGGTGGCAGTGGCATCAATGTTGCTATGGAAGGACCATGACTTGGCAGGTATTCACAAAAGCCCTTACGGATCGCTTCGACCATGAATCTAATTTTTTGGGTCGTCTTACTAAGCTCCTATAGACAAGAATAGTGCAAGAATATAATACAGCCTTTGAAGCCTTAGCCTTCCACATAGGAGGTCCACGAGATGAGTTTTACTTGGAATGTTTTGTCAGGATCTCAAAGAATCCATACAAGCCCACATCCAACTGCAACACCTAATCTCATGGCTCGATGCTTGCAAGATAGCTCGTGAAGTAGAACACGTGTTAGCGGCTCAGTCGACTCGTCCAAATTTCATAGCCAAGGGTCAGCCCACCCAGGCTCCAAGAACTACCCAAACACTTAAGGTTCAAAAGGTGTCACCAGCGGAAATGGTGGAAAGAAGAAAGCAAGGATTGTGTTACTACTGTGATGAGGAATACTCCCCGGGGCATAAATGAAAGGAACCCAAATTCTTTCAAGTTGATACTATTGATCACAGTTCAGCGGAGGAAGCCCCACCATTTGAGGAACCAGAGGAGGAAGATGAGGACAACCAGTCGGATAATGCACTCCTAGCTACACCTGACAAACCAATTATCTCACTTCATGCTTTAGCAAGGATTTCTTCTCCCCAAACTCTCAAAATCAGAGGTTTTATTAAGCATCACCCTGTAGTAGTCTTGATTGATAATGGCAATACGCATAACTTTATCCATCAAAGAGTCACTAAAGCAGTGCATTGTTTTGTTAGAGAAGACTCTAATTTCCAAGTCCAAATTGCTGATGGGGACACAATGAAATGTGAAGGCTGCTGTGAAAATGTCAAACTTCAAATGGAGGATTATCAGATAAAGACCCACATGTTTTCCATACACATGGGAGGGTGTGACATTGTCTTGGGTGCTGAATGGCTCCGCACACTCAGCCCAATCATAATGGATTTCCAGGAGTTATATATGAGCTTTAAGCAGAACAACCACACACATACCCTCCAAGGACTCCAGGCAGGTGCTCCCTCTATCATCATCTCGCATAGGATGGAAAAATTGTTAGAAAAGGGCCACCATGGAGTTATAGCCCAATTTAATTCCATCTAGGCCTTTGGAACCACTTCTCTTCATATTCATCCTGAGATGCAATAAATCTTAAACAACCATCCACCGGTCTTTGACAGGCCTCATGAGCTTCCATCCTCGAGAGGGGAACACGATCATAGCATTACTTTGGTTGCAGGGGTCCAACCACTAAATGTGTGCCCATATAGATATCTGTTCGCCCAAAAGAATGAAATTGAAAAAATCATCAAGGAACTCCTAGAAGTAGGCGTCATTCGTCTTAACATTAGTCCTTATTCATCACTTATGGTCATGGTGCTCAAGAAATATGGGGAATGGTGTATGTGTTCAGAATTCAGGGCCCTCAACAAGATGACAATCAAAGATGATTTGTTGGATGAACTAAATGGGGCTCAATTCTTTACTAAGCTTGACCTTCGCTTGGGCTATCACCAAATTCGCATGAAAGAAGTAGACATTCCAAAGATTGCTTTTCGAACTCATGAAGGCCATTATGAATTCGTGGTCTTGCAATTTCACCTTTGTAATGCCCCATCCACTTTTCAAAGCCTCATGAACCACCTGCTCAAACCATATCTCAGAAAATTTGTCCTTGTTTCCTTTGATGACATCCTCATCTATAGCCGTACCTGGGCCACACATTTTCAACATGTAGATCTACTCTTGCAACTGCTCCAAAAGCATAAATTATTTGTCAAGATGTCCAAGTGCTCTTTTGGCATGGTAGAAGTTGAGTATTTGGGCCACATTGTGGGGCACAAAGGTGTGAGGGTGGACCCCGAAAAGATCCAGGCAATGCAAGATTGGCCTCAACCAAAGACCTTGAAGAGCTTGAGAGGATTCTTGGGTCTCATGGGCTACTATCACAAATTTGTCCGCAATTATGGTCACATTGCTAGACCCCCTCACTCACCTTCTCAAGAAAAATTCATTTCTCTGGAATGATGAAGCACAATAGGAAATTATAGCTCTCAAACATGCCATGTGTTCCACTCCCATACTAGCACTATCCGACTTCACCAAATCTTTTGTGATCGAATGTGATGCTTGAGGTACGGGTATTGGGGAGGTCTTAATGTAGGAAGGTCGACCCTTAGCATTCACTAGCCAACAAATAAGTGGGACACATATGGGACAATCTATATATGAGAAGGAGATGATGGCCATCTTACATGCAGTAGATACTTGGCAACCATACTTATTGGGGCGGCATTTCTAGATCCACAAATATCATCAAAGCCATAAACATTTTTTGGAGCAACACCTATCCTCGCCACAACAAAATAAATGGCTCGCCAAAATGTTGGGAAATGATTATGAGATAATTTACAAGAAAGGGTGTGAAAATGTCGTATAAGATGCTTTATCACGCCAATTTGAGGAGGAAAGCACCTTGCTCACAATCTCCCTTCCTATTCCAGAATGGATTGAAGAGGCTTGCAAGGAATGGTTTTCACATCCTTTTCTCTCCCAACTTATTAATAAATTGCAGGTAGATCCAAATTCCACAGTGGGCTACTCTTGGTGGGATGATATTCTTCGCTACAAGGACAGAGTCATGATATCACCAACATCCACCCTCAAAAGTCGTATTTTGGAAGAGTTACACTCATCTCCCACTGTAGGCCATTCAAGATTTCAGAAGACTTATGCTCACACTCGACATTCATTGTTTTGGACAGGCATGAAAAAAGACATTCTTACTTTTGTAGCTGAGTGTGACATATGTCAGTGCCACAAAGGAGAAACAGTCAAATCCCCAGGCACATTACAGCCATTGCCCATCCCAGCCTCAATTTGGATGGAGGCTTCTATGGACTTCATTATGGATCTTCCGAAGTCAAGCGACAAGTCAATCATCCTGGTGGTTGTGGACAGACTTTCTAAGTATGCTCATTTTTGTGTCCTACCCCACCCTTTTACACCGGCTTTGGTGGCTCAATCTTTCATGGACTAGATCTTCAAATTGCATGGCATGCCCACTTCCATTGTGTCTGATCGTGACCCGATCTTCACCATTAACTTTTGGCAGGAACTCTTCAGGCTACAAGGTACCCAACTACAACTTAGTACTTCCTATCATCCCCAAGCTGATGGTCAAACTGAAACAGTCAACAAATGTCTGGAGACCTACCTTAGGTGTTTCACTTCAGAAAAGCAACATCTATGGGTATAGTGGTTACCTCTAGCCGAATAGTAGTATAGCACTAACTATCCTGCCACCACCAAAATGATTCCATATGAAGTAGTTTATGGTCAACTCCCTCCTTCACCTACTTCTTATATCCAGGGAGGCTCAAAGGTACAAGCAGTGGATCAACTCCTACAAAACTGCACAACCATGTTGGTCCACTTTAGAGAGAATATCCATCAAGCTCAAAATCGCATGAAGTAACAGGTAGATCAACATCGTTCAAAATGCAAATTTCAGGAAGGGGATTAGGTATTTTTGAGGTTGCAACCATATAAGAAAACATCACTCAAATAAAAGGGTTGCCAAAAATTATCTCCAAAATTCTATGGAACGTATCAAGTACTTTACCGCATCGGAGAAGTAGCCTACAAGCTAGCTTTTCCACCAACAACAAAAATCCATCCAGTCTTCCATGTCTCATGACTCAAGAAAGTGATTGGGAACCATTGCCGAATTCAAACCAGTCTAACGAAATTGGATGAAGAAGGTTCAATTTGGTTCCAACTTGAATAGGTTCATGACAAGCCAGAATGACACTTGCATGGCCACATGATCAAGGAAGCCCATGTCAAGTGGAAAGACACTTCTCAAGAAGATGCGACCTAGGAACCAGCCACTGTCCTTCAGCAGTTTCCGTAGCTTCAGCCTTGAGGACAAGGCTAATTATATGGGGAAGGGAATGTTAGCGTCCAACCCTAACCCCCTTATTTATGTAATAGGGTCGAGTCATGGTATAGTTAAGTAAAGATTCAATAAAGCCAATATTAAAATTTCTAAGTGGTTGACCCACATTTAAAGAAGGGAACATAGTTAGTTGCAAATGGGCCATGGTATTAGATAGATGGTATTAATAAGAACCATGGTATTGACCCATGGTATTGCATGTATCAATCCTATATAAAGGATAGAGACTCCCCCAAGGAGCATCGTGTCTTGTTTTGTAATTGAGCCTAGCTCTATTGGAGGTTGCCCCCTAGAAGAGGCAAGTGAACATTGCTTTCCTTTCTTAATAATAAAATACTTGCTGTTATTTCTTATTGTTCTATGTTATGGGTATATTTCTTCGCATATTTGGTATTCTGGTATCTTCTCACAGTTCAAGAGCATAACAATGATAATAGTCACCACATAATTACAAAAGCTTAGATATTTTAAATATCTTTCAAGTTCATGTATGTAAAATATATACTTATATAATTCGTCTTCCTAGAATAACTATAGCAAAATATGCTATTGTTTAAGAAAAATAAAATATCTGGTTAACTACCTCCCCTGAAAGTAGAATAGGTCCCTAAACTGTATCTCAACCTCCTTGCTAGCAAAACAGGTCCCTCTGCAAACTCTATCAAAACTGCTCCTTTGTTCATCCTGTTTTCCTTCAGTTATGTTGGAAAAAACATTGATAATGCAGATGTCAACATTACTAGTTTTATTTTCATAGTTTTCACTAACAACTAGGAGGTCAGCCTTTCCACATGCTTAGATATTGCTAACAATGGAGATATCAACATTTCTTGCTTGCCCCAAAATTGTTGACAGGCAGACTATCGACCTTTCTCCTGTATTGTTTTCTTATCAACCGGTATTCATAGTTTTTAGTTCAAAATAGCTAACAGTGGCCTTGTCAAGCTTTTCAAAAATGCCGACAATGATATTTCCAGCTCTCCCAACTATTATGTTATGTATAAAAACTACCAAGCCAATTGTCAATGGTAAGGTGGAAACTATGTTTTCATTGGATAGGTAGGAAAAATATGAGTCTTAATACCATGGCATCCTAGATGAGGGTACTAGCAACTTCAAGCAACACATCTACCTTATCCAACCTCTTCTTTTTATTCTACCTGGTCTCCATGGGTCTTCTTTTCATAGTTTCTCTATTTTGTCTCTTCCTAGAGTGTGTAGGTTTCCTCTTTCTGTTAATAATTAGGTCCTTCAGGGGCATATCATTAACATTGATTTCCTCTTTGGCAAAATCCGGGTTACTTTTGAGTTTAATCTTATATCTCAATTTGTTAGTTGGTATGTATGTCTTGTTGAAAATAGCAACAAGAAATGCGAAAAATAGAAGTGCCAAAAATAGCATTCCTATAGATAGCATTTCAGGATACATTCCAATCTTAATTAGTCCCTAAATTAAAATTGTGAATTAAAATTCGAATTTTTGACCTCAACAGTTGTTTGTAAAATAATTAATTAACTCATCTTGAGTTAATTAGTTAGATAAAATCAAACATGAAGTCTACGTGAAGACATGCAACAGTTATCCCTTTGATTGAGGATGTTATCCCTTAATTAAGGAGATCAGGATGAGTACTTTGAGTTGTAATTAGTTAGCTCAGTTAACTAAGTTAAGTCCAATTAGATTAGTTCCAACAGTTTGTGGAACTGATTGTGAGTTCAGTGAGTCAATGCATGCATGCATGCAACTAGTGTACTTCAGGTAAGTGAATATTCTCTCATAAATAACTCATGCATGTCTGTTCAGACAGAGACCCAGTTGAGATCAAAGGATGGGATAGTGTACTATAAGTTGCAGGAATATTCCCTTAAGGATATCTCTTGCATGCAAAAGGAATTCTTTCCTTGAGGATTGTGCAGTTATTTATGAGTTTGGTGAGCAGTGTGTGAGGTAATTACACACAGGTGGCAACTTGAGGACCTAGGAGAAACTGTGCAAGGAAATAGGATGCTTGGAGGACTGAAGGAAGGCATATGTGTTATCTATTTTGTCTATGAGGGGCAGTGAGGGATTGTACTAAGAGATGGATAGCTTGTAAGCTAAATCTTTGTGTAATCCTGAGATATTTCCACTTAGATGATAATACAGATAATGGGATTTTTAGTTGAGGCTTTCCCCAAAATATTCTTTTGTGTTCATGTGTGATTGTTTCTTCTTCATCTATTATATATGTTCTATTTGATCTTACTCAAAATTGATTAAGCTTCCTCAAGTTTGTTTGTAGAAGTAGATAAAGTATTTTGCTTTAGTATATGGCATTATCAAGTGATCTAAAGTGAGAATTTCTACATGGTATCAAAGCAAAGGTGATCAAAGCAGAGAACAATATACAAAGAAGGAAGAAGTTCGAAGGTTGAAGTTCTTGATTATAGAAATCAAATTCTTATCACATCTCAAATTTCACCAATGGCATTCAATGGTTTGAGACTTGAGTATGCCCTGGATGGCAGCTTGAATTATATAGTCTGGAAGGATCGCATGGAAGCGATATTAGAGGACAATGGTTTGAAGGACTTCATTGATCAAGAAGTCCCCAAGTTAGCAGCTGCTAATGCCCAAGAATTGGTGGAATGGAAGAAATGTGTGGCTAGAGCGAGGAGGATTCTTATAGAGGGAGTTCAAGACCACATTGTCTCAAGTCTCCATGGGAAGGAGACACCATTTTCAATGTGGGAAACATTGAAGGATCTATATCAGAAAAACAACGATAAGAGGAAGCTGGTGCTAAAAGACAAGCTTTGGAAAATCAAGTGTGAAAAGGGCGACACGATCTCTACATATCTGAAAAAGCTCACCACCTGTAGGGATGAGCTTGGAAGTGTATGAAGCATGATGACCAATGATGACATGGTGGTTCTTGCTCTCCTCAATCTTCCTAAGAGCTGGCATAGCTACCAAGACTCAGTAAATGGAAGAGAGAAACTACTAGATTAGGAAAAACTGTGGTCAAATCTGATGCAAGAGGAGATCATGAGAAGCACTAGAGATGGTTCTTCATCAAAGCATGATGATGAGGAAAATATAGCCTTAGTGATTAAGGCAAGTAAAGGGAAAGGTAAGGCTTCCCATTCCAAATCGAGTTCTTCCCATGGTGGGAGGAAGATTGACAAATCTAAAGTACGATGCTTTAATTGTCATGAGGTGGGCCATTATGCAACAAATCGTCCACAAAATAAATCCAAGAAGTAATCCTCGAAAGTATCATATGGTGAGGCACTGGCCTCACAGTTTGAATTGGATTTCACCCTCATCGCATGCATGGTTTCATCGATGGTGTGTTGTGTTTGGTACCTAGACAGTGGAGCCTCATTCGACATGACCAGCAACAAGAGCTTATTCAGTACCTTGGAGGAGAAGGACCTCTAGATGCACATAGAGATGGGCAATGATGGAAAGTACCATGTTTTAAATGAAGGCATGGTTGTGTTTTAGAGGGAGCATGGAGCTCCTCTCACCCTGACTAATGTAAGGTATGTGCTTGGACTGAAGAAGAACCTGGTATCCGTCGCAATGTTGGAAGACAAAGGCTATGATGTTGTCTTTAGTAAAGGAAAGGCATTCCTAAGACACATCAACATGGGACAGACCAAGAGGATTGGGATTCGAGTGAAGAATAACTACAAGCTGGAGGTATATGACTATGTTGCATTGAGTTCCAAAGCAAAGTTGGTGCAAAGGCAAGATATTGGCGAGCTATGGCATAGAAGATTGGGCCACTTGCACCATGGGGCCTTGAAGATCATGCAACAGATTTCTACTGGACTTCCCAAGGGTAAACGTGAGCAAGTGGCTACATGCAAAGGTTGTACCTTGGGTAAGTATTAAAAATACTCCTTTCAGGATCGAGAGAGTCGAGTTGGAGAAATCCTGGAGCGAGTTCATACAGATGTGTGTGGACCATTCTTGACAACCTCCATCGTTAAACAAAGTTACTATGTTATTTTCATTCATGAATTTTCTCGTAGATGCTGGATCATATTTCATGCAAAAGAAGGATCAAACCTTCTCAAGGTTTTGTGAGTTCAAAGCCTTGGTTGGGAAAGAATTAGGAAAGAGGATAAGGGGCTTGCAAAGTGATAATGGTGTAGAGTATGTCTCTCAATAGTTTAAGGACTTATGTACAACAGAAGGAATTAAATGGGAGTTGACGACACCCCATAACCCACAACAGAATGGGGTGGCTGAAAGGAAGAACAAAATGATTGTGGGAGAAACTCAAGTGATGTAACATGACCAAGGCCTACCACTTCATTTGTGGTCAGAGGCATGAAATACAATGATATACTTGTAGAGTAGAAGCCCACGTTGTATACTGGGGATGAAGACACCAGAGAAGGATTTCTCTAGGAAGAGACCATATGTGAGTCACTTCAGGATCTTTGGCTCGTCGGTATTTTTCCATGTGACCAAATATGCCCAGAAGAAGCTAGAGCCAACAACTAGGTTGGGGATACTTGTGGGGTACAGTGATACACCCCACAACTATCGGGTGTTCTTGCCTACCATTTATAGGACAATGGTACGCAGAGATCTAAAGTTTGATGAGCAAAAGGCCATGCGAGTTTCCCTTGAGATGGAGCTCAAGTTGCATGCAGAGGAGGAACTTTTGGTTCCTAAGGAGGACGAACCTTAGACTAATGTGGAGCAGCTGCAACAGAGGATCTAGGAGTGGAGACATCCACTCATGCAGAGTCTTCCGGAGATGGGTGGAAATGCTCAAGGGAAGTTGACAGATTGTTGATGGATGCGAGAGAGAATGTGGGACAACCATCTTCTTAGCATAGACAGAGGAGGTCACCTGAGCGGTACCCTGGTTACATGGCGCTTGTTGGGGAATGCATAGAGGCCAAACCATCTTCCTTTAAGGAAGCAGTGCAGTAGCTAGTCTGGGTTGATGCTATGGTGTAGGAGTATGACTCCATAGTTTGGAACAATGTTTTGGATGTTGTTCCAAGACCGGAGAACAATTCAATGGTGAGTTCCCGATGGCTTTACAAGGTAAAGCAAGCAGCTGATGGGAGTGAGGAGAAACATAAGGCAACGTTTGTTTCCCGTGGTTTCTCACAGGTCGAGGGGATCGACTATGATGAAAATTTTTCTCCTATAGCAAGGTACTCATCTATCATATCGATGCTGGCACTATCAGCATAGATGGGTTGGAAGATCCATCAGATCCTCAATGGAAAGATTGAGGAAGAGGTGTACATAGAGCATCCAGAAGGATTTGAGACCTTTGATCGTGAGTCACATGTGTGCCAACTCAAGAGAGATTTGTACAGGTTTAAGCAAGCACCTCGTGCTTGGTACACTAGGATTGACAATTATTTCACCGGGTTGGGCTTCACAAAGAGTGAAGCAAATGCGAACTTGTACCACATCATGGTAGAAGGTAAGTAGTTGATCATTGTTCTTTATGTTGATGATCTAATATTGATAGGTGATGATCAGTTGATCATGTCTTGCAAGGAGGACCTTTCAAGAGAGTTCAAGATGAAAGACATGGGTCTCATGCACTACTTCCTAGGCATGGAAGTGTGGCAGAAGGATGGGGAAGTGTTTGTGTCTTAAGGCAAGTATGCCAATGAGATACTCAAAAGATTCCACAGGGAGAAGTGCAAGCCCATGCAGACTCCTTTAGCAGGTAACTGGAGGAAGGAGGATGTTACTTCAGGTGAGGTAGTAGCTGCTACTGTGTATTGGCAGCTTGTGGGTTCATTAATGTATTTAGTGAACACACAACTAGATTTGTGCTTTGTGGTGAACCAGCTGAGTCAAGCTAAGGTTCAGCCTACCAAGTTGTTTTGGAAGGCAGTGAAGCATGTGATGAGATACCTTGAAGGCACATATTAGTATGGATTATGGTATAGACGGATAGAGGGAGTGAAGCTTCAGGGCTTCATAGATGTATATTGGGCAAGGAGTTCATCAAATAAGAAGAGAACTTCAGGATGAATTTTTTGTGTTGGTTCAGCTGCAGTTTCTTGGCACGACATGAAACAGAGGTCAGTTGCACTTAGCTTAGCAGAGGCTGAGTACATGGATGCCAGTCAGGAAACATGTGAGGCCATTTGGATGCTGAAAATTCTAGTTGGATTGTTTGATCAAAGGATGGATCCAATTGTGATCCATTGCGATAATCAGAGTTGTATCAAACTCTCTAAGAATCCAGTATTTCATAAAAGGTCCAAGCACATTGATATTTGGTGTCATCATATTCGAGATTGTGTGGTGAAGAGGATCATGTTTTTGAAGTATGTTTCGACCGAGGAGCAGGATGCAGACATTTTGACTAAGGCATTGTCACAATGTAAATTCGAGTTTTACAAAGACAAGATCGGGGTGACATATAATCCCTTTCTTGTTGAGAGGGAGTGTTGAAAATAGCAACAAGAAATGCTAAAAATAGAAGTGCTAAAAGTAGCATTCATATAGATAGCATTTCATGACACAATCCAATTCTAATTAGTCCCTTAATTAAAATTGTGAATTAAAATTCGAATTTGAGCTCAACAGTTGTTTGTAAAATAATTAATTAATTCATCTTGAGTTAATTAGTTAGAGAAAATCAAACATGAAGTCTATGTGAAGACATGCAATAGTTATCCGTTTGATTGAGGAATTTATCCCTTAATTAAGGAGATTAGGATGAGTTGTACTTTGAGTTGTAATTAGTTAGCTCAGTTAATTGAGTTAAGTCTAGTTAGATTAGTTCTAACAGTTTGTGGAACTGATTGTGAGTTCAATTAGTTAATGCATGCATGCATGCAACTAGTGTACTTCAGATAACTGAATATTCTCTCATAAATAACTCATGCATGTTAGTTCAGACAGAGACCCAATTGAGGTCAAAGGATGGGATAGTGTACTATTAGTTACAGGAATATCCCCTTGAGGATATCTCTTGCATGCAGAAGGAATTATTTCCTTGAGGATTGCGCAGTTATTTCTAGTTTTGGTGAGTAGTGTGTGAGGTAATTACACATAGGTGGAAGCTTGAGGACCTAGGAGAAACTGCGCAAGGAAATAGAAGGCTTGGAGGATTGAAGGAAGGCATATGTGTTGTCTATTCTGTCTATGAGTAGCAGTGAGGGATTGTACTAAGAGCTAGATAGCTTGTGAGCTAAAGCTTTGTGTAATCTTGAGGTATTTCCACTTGTATGATAATACAGATAGTGGGGTTTTTAGTTGAGGCTTTCCCTAGAGTATTCTTCTCTGTTCATGTGTGATTGTTTCTTCTTCATATGTTATATGTGTTCTATTTGATCTTGCTCAAAAATGATTAAGCTTCGACAAGTTCGTTTGTAGAAGTAGATCAAGTATTTTGCTTTAGTATATTGCATTATCAGGTGATCTATAGTGAGAATTTCTACATGTCTGTTTCCTTGCTTGAATACACTATGTGAAGGCCCCTCTTCCTTGTTTTCTATCTCTGGTTTTTTCCCTTTAGGTCCTCTTGTTCTTTCCCCTTAGGATTTTATGGTTCAGTTGTTTTTGCAGGGGATAATTCTGAGGGTATGGATGAAGTACGAGAAGACTCAATACCAACTCCTAGGTCCTCCAGGGATGTAGGCTCTGCTTTGTGAAGTCAAGCACTCTTTCTCTAATACACCTTAGGTATCTTCAAGCCAGATGAGGTAGATGGGATCCCAAGGGTTTCGTGGCTGGTAGGGGGTTCAACAGGAGCCTGACCTCTTTTTTTCTTCTCCTTTTTGATAGTCTGTGGTCTGACTCTTTTTGTCCTGATGGGTTGAGGTCAAAAACCTCCTCAGAAAATGAAATGATTCCATGTTTTCCTAAATTAACTAACTAGTTTTGTATCAACAACTTAATTAATTCCTTATGGTATATGAAATGAGATGAAGGATTAACTCGAGCTCTATATCTAGCAGCCATATGTCTCAGGCTCTCTAACAGGTAAAAGCATGGATTGATTATGATATGTTTGTCTAGATGAACTAGAAAATAAAAATGATACAATTTCACTCTATTGTATTGACCTTCATAGGTAAAATATTGCTGATAGAGGCATATGGAGACATACCACTGTTCCTGTAGCCACTCCTTTTGAACTCCATCCTTCCAATTCTTACAAAAAGTCATGGTAGTTAGAACACCAGTAGATAAATTTGATCCACCTTGCTTGCTAAAACAAATGGAGAATATCAAGGTAGATGTCCAGCAATTCCATCCTCTTCGGCTTGGTTTGGTCTAGCTTACACCCTTTTCCCATTCTGGTGTGTGTTATCCTCAACATTTGATCCTGAAACCTTGCAACGAAAATATCTCTCAATGCCAAATGTGAAAAATCTTGGATTAACTACTAACTTACTGTTTACATGACAGATTGAGGTGGCTTGACATAATGGTCGACGTATATAGGTGAGGCGGTTTAACATACGGTCGAGGTAACATAAGGTAAGTGGAAGATCAAATCGTTTCCTGATTATGATTGTGAATACTATTCGCATGATATGAAAGAATGTGTTACATGGCCCTTTTACTGATTATGACAGATAAAAAATGATTTAACCCTATACTTTTCCCCTTTGAAAAGATTGGAGACATGTCTAAACAAAATCGCTGACATTGATGTGGTGAGCATAGTCACCATTTTTTAACTTTTAAAATTCATTTTGGTGTTGACAATTGGCCTATTAGCCAAAACGAAAAATGGTGCTACCCTTGTTGTCAATGATTTCTTTCTCAAGGGCATATCATATTTCAAAAAACGTTGATAGCCCCACTATGAGAAAAATTTCCGTGTTTATTACAAAGTTAAAGGATAACACTGCAATTGTCAACATTTTCTAAAAAATTTAAAATGTGAAGTGTTTATTGTGATTAAACCTACATCAATTCATCTTAGTACATCTAAGGTTGGAATATGGGTGAAGGATATATTGCAAAGATATGGTGGTTTACCAATGGAGTCACTAGTGAGGGGCATTAAATTTGAAGTGATAGCCGCTAGAGAAATAGGAGAAGAAACTGGGAAGTATAAAATAGGTGTACAACCCATAAATTATGCAATGATATATATATGTTAAAGTCTTAGTGTTTGGTAGTTTGGCCTCTCCAAGCACAAAAAGTAGTGGAAATGGTAGAAAGGATCATCTGTCAAATGCATTGGAGGCAATTTCAGGTTTGATATCGAAGCTCGAGGAGAAATTTGTTATGAAACTAGCTCACAAAATAGAAGAAAAGATAGATCAACGACTTCAGAATAAGCCTCTTCAAGGGGGAAACCTCATTTACATTACACAAATGAAAAATTCTTGGATGATTCAAATGACAAAACCTCCTTTCTATATATAAGAGTTTAAGGGGTCATAATATAATCAAAGACGACATAAAAATAATAATATAAGGGCACAACAATAATAAAGGTGGGATTTTATGGGGCACAATAATAACAATGTGGGGACAACTGAGGCACAACAATAACAATAAGGGGCTACAATGAAAATAGTAATGGGGGAATCATTAGTATTATGGGTACCTAACATGCCCCTCTCCTTAAAAAAGTTGTCCTCAATGCTTGAGTAGTTATGGATGCTTCTGTATAAAAGTATCATCCTCCCATGTGGAATCTTCAGCAGGTAAGTTCTTCCACTTGATGAGATAATCTAAAATTGATCGATTTTGTAGCTGTCAAGTTCTTATTTCTGTAACTGCTTCAGGTTCCAATATGATTTTTCCTTCCTCGTCAAGTTCTAGCAATATTGTTTGAACTGGGATCTTGTCACCTATAACCTTATTTAAGCATGAAACATGGAAAACTGGGTGCACTTGGGAAGATACAGGAAGCTCCAATTTGTATGCCATAGTACCAATCTTTTGCAACACCTTGTACGCACCATTATACTTTGGTGATAATTGATTATCCTTCTTAGATTGCTTGAGGTACATTTGTTTGTATGGTTGTAGTTGAGAAATACTCAGTCACCTACATCAAAACTTCTTTTGCTGTGATGTTGATCTACCTATTGTTTCATTCTATTCTTCGCCAAAGTGAGGTTATCCTTTAAGAGTTGGAGAACTTGTTGTTGATGCTCGATGTGATCTTCCACTACTTGAACCTTAGAATTTTCTCTTAAAGATGTTGTGATGGATGGTGGATGATATCCATAAAGTGCCATAAATGGGGTCATTTTTTCTATAGTATGGAAGGAAGTGTTATGCCACCATTAAGCCAGAGGCAACCATTTATCCATTGTGTTTGTTTATAAGATACAAAGCAACGAAGATATACCTCAAAAGATTTGTTCACTATCTAAGTTTTCGCATTAGATTGAGGATGATAAGATGAACTATGAGTTCCAAAAATTTCGAGTAAAAATGGGATCTCTGTCATTTACAATAATCTTTGGGTTTCCACGTAGCTTTTGAATTATTTCCATAAATAAAGTATAAACTGCATTGGGTTTAAATGGATGAGATAATGCACACAAGTGTGCATACTTGGTAAGTCTATCAATTACCACCAAGATGACACTCTTTCCTTCGAAATTAGGTAAACCTATGATAAAATCCATTGAAACCTCCTCCCAACGTTGACTTGGAATGGATAAAGGTTGTAATAGACCTGAGTTATTAATTGTCTCAACTTTATTTTATTGGGAAACCAAACATTCTACTATAAACCAAAATATCAGATTTAAGGCCATCCCAAAAAGATTCTTGCTTAACCCTATGTAAGTTTTTAAAAATCCATAGTAACCTCCTAAGGGAGAGGTGTGCAGTTCCAAAAGAATTTTTTGTTTGAGTTTGGAATTCTTATAGAGGTATAAGTGATCTTCGTACCATAACGAATCATATTTCCAGCTAAATGTATAAGATGTACTGGGATCTTTCTGCAACTCTTCAATGAGTGCCCACACTTCTTCGTCATTATTCCATTCATCACTTGCTTCATTTATCGAATCTGATTGGATTATAGAGATGGCACAAAGCAATGCTTTCACATCCTCATCCTTTCTTGAGAGTGCATCTACAACAACATTTTGCTTCCCTTTTTTGTAGATGATTTCAAAGTCATAATGCAACATCTTTGTGACCCATTTTTGCTTATCTTCTAAAGATAATATTTGTTCTAAAAAGTATTGAAGGCTATCATGATCCATTTTTACCTTGAAGTGTCTTCCCATTAGGTAAGGTTGCCACTTATTAAGTGCATGTAGTATTACCATCATTTCCTTCTCATAAATAGCTTTGTGTAAATGCTTTCCTTTGATTGGATGACTTTCAAAAGCAATGGGTCTTCCTTATTGCATTAAAATAATGCTAATTCCATTTCCTGAGGCATCACATTCCACAATAAAGGTTTTTGTGAAGTCTGGCATAACTAAGGTCAGTGCTTGGCACATTTCCTCTTTAATATATTCAAAGGCCTTCGTTACTTTTGAATTCTAATAAAATACATCTTTCTTCAGTAATGTTGATAGAGGTGCTTTTATTTTCCCATAATTCTTAACAAACTTGCAATAATACCACGTCAACCTTAGAAATCCTCACAGATGATTTATGGATGTGGGGATTTTCCATTACTTAATGGCTTTAATTTTTCTAAGGTCTACCTTAACACCTTCATAAGATCCATTATGACCCAGATATTCCACCTCATATAATCCAAAGAAACATTAGGAGGTTTTTTGCATATAATTGTTTCTCCTCCAATAGTTTGAGCACCCTGCCAACATGTTGAACATGATCCTTCCAAGACTTGTTGTAGATTAGTATATCATCAAAAAATACTAACACAGTTTTTCTAAGGAAGGGTTTGAAAATGGAATTCATAAAACCTTGAAATGTAGAAGGTGCATTGGTAAGGCCAAAAGGCATGACCAAATATTCATAATTACCCTCATGAGTTCTAAATGTTGTTTTCAGAATGTCTCCAGTCTTCATTCTAATTGATGATATCGTGAATGAAGATCCAACTTGGTGAAGTAAATTTCTCCATGTAATTCATCCAATAATTCATCAATGACATGAATGGGAAATTTATCTTTAATAGTGAGCTTGTTGAGTTCCCTATAATCCAAACACATGTGCCATGCTCCATCCTTCTTGTGCACCAATACTACTGGAGTAGAGAAAGAACTTTGACTTGGTTGAATTATATTAGCCTCTAGCATTTTTGCAACCATACGTTCAATTTCACTCTTTTGGGCATGGCAATATCTGTAAGGCTTGATGTTTGGAGGAACAATTCCTGGAATCAAATGAATAGAATGCTCATGATCACGAATAGGTGGGAGGACTTTGGGAGTCTCAAACACCTTGGAATGATTGTCCAAGACTTTTTGGAGATATGGAGAAATAGATGAGTTCAATGTGGGAAAGTCCAGTGAACAGAATTGTGCAACTACACCCCATTTTTCTTTCTTTAGAAGCTTTGCCATGCCCTTAAATCTGATTATCTTTCTTGGTTTCCCTGTGATACCCCTTAATTCAAATTCCTTTCCTTCCCAACAAAATTTCATGAAAAGTTCTTGAAAATTAAAAGCTATCGTACCCAAAGATTGTAGCCATTGGACTTATAGTACAACATCAACACCACCCACTGGAATAGAAAGAATAAGACTATTCAATAAATATTCTCACATGGATAGCTTTATATTATGGCACCTTCCAAAGGAATTTATGGTTCCTCCATTTGCAACCATCACTTGAAACTCTAGTGCTAGATATAGGAAGAAATTCAATTCCTTGGCTTTCTTACAATGAATAAAATTATGGGTACTACCCGAATCAATTAACACTATTATCTTTTTCTTCTTTATATGTCCTTTTATCTTGAGAGTTTGAGCAGTAGTAATTCTTGCCAATGCATTACAATATATGGTTGGATTGACTTATTCATTCTCTAGGGTTGATTCTTGATGTATATCCTCTTCTTTTGATGTTTCTTGTTCTTTTTCTTCCTCCTCTTCACAATCTATGTAAAATAATTTCTTCTCAGCACACTTATGACCTTTAGTGTATTTTGTATCACAACTGTAACAAAGCCCCTTTGCTATTTTTTCTTCCAATTCTTGTGGTGTCAACCTTGTAGGTTGTGGAAGGCTACGGGAAGCAACACTTCCATCTTTATAGTTGTGAGTGGCAGGCTTCCTTGTTGCCATAATTTTTCTTTCAATTTTTCTTGTCAACCTGAATGCCTTCTCTAATGAATCAAGTTCCCAAAGGTGAACTTCATGTTGGATGTTATCCTTTAAACTCCATAAGAACACATGAATCCTATGCTCCTCTGGAATATCATTTACCCTTATATTCAATTTTTGGAAGTCATCAATGTGCTCCACCATTGAACCCTTTTGTTTGAGATTCATCAATTGGCTAAAGAAGGTGTTTCTCTTTGTATCCTCATAATGTGCTATCATTTAATCCATAAAAATTGACCAAGTGGCAATTTGTTTATGAGATGAAAGGCATCGATACCATACAAATTGATTGGGCTCCAAATATAAAATTGCAATTCCTACCTTTTGTGTGTGTTTTCACATTAAGACCGAAATATTGTTCCATCAGTAGTATCCAGGGTATGGGATCCTTGCCATTAAAATTCCTCACATCAAAATTTGGAACGTGGTGGGTCTTTATTCCAACATTAGAGTCTATGAAATCATGATTAACATTTCTTTTGTTCTCATCACGAATTTCCTCTACTACCTTTTCTCCATCAGGAAGCCTTTCTTGTAGAAACTTTGTCAAACCTTCCTTCAAACCTTTCACATATTTCTTCAAATCTTTAATGTTTTCATTTTTTGAATCATGATTAACGTTTATTTTGTTCACATTATGAGTTTTCTCTACTACATTTTCGCCATTAGGAAGTCTTTCTTATAGAAACTTAGTCAAACCTTCCTTCCAACCTTCCATGTCTTTCTTCAAATCTTCAATGTTGTCTTTCATGCCATTGATGTCATTCTTCAAACCATCCATCTTAGCATCTGTTACTTTTTGTGAGAGAGAAATTTGTTGCACTCGGTCTCATAATTTTGATGTATCATGTTGCATTTCTTCCTCTTCTTCATGTGTCATAGTAGAGCTTTCGGGTTGCATACTAGGTGTTGCCATTTAATTCCTTTGGGGCATCAACCAATGATAATTTTCTTCACTATTCCCTTTTAATCACTTCAAACTATTTTTCAAACAAAACTTATGCAATTTTTTAAAAAGACTACACACCTTGATTTTCTTATAGGAGTTTGATATTGAATCTAAGGTATCTCTGGTTTTTTGGATCTCTAAGGTCTGAAATTAAGAACTGTGGTAGCCCTCTGAGTCCTCTTTCCAACACCACTAATCTGATCGAAATTTGATTCTCCAAGAAAGCATTATGTCCAACCTCCCAAGATGACCTAATTATATAATTTCAATAGAGAGAAGTTGTATGAAGTGCCACGTGTCACTATGTTAACCTTCAGACCTAAAAACGAAACACATAAAACTAAAGTTTGTCCTCTTTATTAACTTCTTATGAAATTTCAATCTGATACTCAGAGAGAAAGTTATTACGAGTTTCCGAAGGTCACCTATTTGGGATGTAATTTTGGATCCTACAAAAACCCTAATGTCCTTGGATCATATCTCTGAAAATATAGTGAAACAAGCTTTGAAATTTGGACCCAAGGGTTAGCAAGATTTCAGCTCAATTGGGATAGTTTCAAATTCTGAAACATCATATAAGAAAAGTTATAGCGAAAATTCCACGATGACTTGTTTGTAGCATCGAAACCCTAGAATCCAAAGCTCTGATACCAAATGTTATGCAACCAACTCACAAAATAGAAGGATAGAACAATGACCTCAAAATAATCCTCTTCGAGGGGGAAGCCTCCTTTATATTACAAAAATGAACAATTCTTGGATAATTTAAATGACAAAACCTCCTTTCTATATATAGGAGTCTAAGGGGTCATAATATAATCAAAGTCAACATAAAAATAATAATATAAGGGCACAACAATAATAATGGTGGGCTTCTATGGGGCACAATAATAACAATGTGGGGACAACTAGGGCACAACAATAACAATAAGGGGCTACAATGACAATAGTAATGGGGGAACCATTAGTGTTATGGGGACCTAACACAATTTAATTTGGAAGCTCCCTCACATTTCACATTTCTTAATCAGTAGTTGGAAGAACTACGAGAGGAAATAGAATGCCTTCAGCTCATGGTGATGACGTTAGCAAAGAAGGTGGACACATTGAAGCTCAAGGTAGATGACATTGAGGTCAAAGTGGAGCCACTAACTATTGCCATTTTGAAAGAAGTCTATATTCTTTGCAACCCCTACATGCTAAACACTAGTGAAGCACAAGAGAGTAGCAGCCTTGAGGAACATATTATGTAAGAATTTTCTGTGCAAAAGGAAGAAGTAGTAGAAAGCGAGCAAGCAACAGTAGAAAAATTGCATAAGGAAGCCACTGACTATGCAATATAGTTTAGTTGAATGCTATGTTTTTTGGTTGAATTTTGTTATGCTTTTGGGCAAATATATAAGATAAATAATGTAAAAATCATTGCACTGAAAAGACCAAGTAGAAATCAAATGTTTAGTGAGCATTTATGATCTATAGCAGAAGAAGAATTATCTCTAGATGTAAAGGGTCTAACCTGTTCTCGAGCTAAATCAATATAACAATTATTTTTGTATATACAAAATATATTTTTTAATCATGTAAATTATATATTAAAAAATAAATCTAAATAAAAAAAATTTACTCTATTTTTATTTTATTATTCCAAATTTAAAATATAAAGGTTAGATTTTTTCTTTACAAAACTAAGTTTTATATTATCTTTTTTTGGTCAAGTAGGTATGGAGCTTTCTATTAACCGAAAAAAGTAAATTACATATTTTACAAGGTAAACCAAAATTCCTTTCATTTACCAAAAAATGGTCCACATGACCTATCTAAAGAAGAATTGGCTTTAAACCTTTTGAAACTTGGAGCCAACCCCTCAATCAGGAGATATGGCTAGCATAGGTAATACATAAAAACCCGACCCGCAACCCATAAGGTCAGATTTCAAAATTAACACATTCATGACCATAAAATATGGAAGGTCCACATTCCCGGTGCAATGCCCTTCCACTGCGCTCACCGAACCCCGATCACTGATCAGTCTGACCTCCTCTATCCATCTCATTTAATGATTAACGACTAACATTGAATCGTATAATCGCATTTGATCCTCCAATTTCAAAATCGACCCTCCACTATTGATCTACTCTTCATGGATCCAACGGTCCACGCATATTTCAGGTGGACAAGTAGCTCGAGGATTACCTACCCAAAAAGCGGTATCTGCTTTCCTTCTCACTGCTACGTGTCGTTTAAAGGGTTGAATCAGAAGCCTTCCTCTCAATACCAGTTACCACTTAGACCCCTTCCAAAATACCACTTGTGGTATGAGAAACCACTTCCTCATGAATTGACTTACATGCTCTTCCACTGAGCAATGATTTTTGATTTAACCCATTGGACACTTCATGTTCCTTCCTCCCTACACTGTTAATATTTTTATTTACAATTTATTTATGCTTAAACCCAAGTTTCTCTGCATTTCATTGAATCACTGTGTCACCATCAATCCATACAATGATAAATGAATGGACAAACCTGCAGCCCTTCTAGATTCGTTCCTCACGCCACTGCATTTTTGGTCTTCCTCTGCTGATCTCAACCTTTCCCATTGCTCCATATCTTTGGCGGCCTAACAGACACATTCCTCTAACAGTTTACTTGGGGGTAGCAACTCCCAAAAGTATCAAGTGTCCCTCTCATTATTGATCGTTTGTCTCTTAAAAATAAATTATAATTACGGATTAAGTGGTCTTATATAAATAGACAAATCAACTCTCTCAAAACAGAAGTGTTTCATATATCAAACTTAGCCAAACGTGTTTAATATATCAAACTTAACCATAAAATTAAATGACTATAATTATTATATAAGTGCATATTTATATTTGTTTTTGGATATAATTTCACTTATATTTGTTTTTGGATATAATTTTTTTTTCACCATTACAAAAATAACTTGCATTGTGCATAGCTTAATTTTAAATTATTTTATTTCTTCAAATATTTTGCTATTTATAAAATCCAATAAAAGTAAAGTAATGAATACAGAAGAAAAGTACTATTAAACTAATCTAATTGTTTCTTTAAATACCTTGCAAATTTTTATAATATATTTCCTTGCCATTTTTTAAAATACCTTTGCTTTATTATTGAGTTAAAAGTGAATAAATATTTTATAACATTTTGAACTAAAATAAAAATAAAAAACTAAGCATACATCTTCAAACATGCTGGTATGATGTAAGCATTAAGTAATACTAACTATTAGGTGTTTATAATTTCAGATTTGTATTTTAACAAGGGAGATGCAAAGTAACAAATCTCTTCCCGTGTTAATTGAAGAAAATAAAAGTTTATAACCATTTTCTAAGTCAATGTCATTAGGCACACTAAAGCTTATTCAAACTACTTGCAAACGCGCACAAATTTTCATGTGAACAAACTACTTGGTATACAAAACATCTTTGCATGGGTGCTAGTAGAGGGGTTATTTCAATGTGTGTCTGTAGTTTCAAAAGGGAAAAAAGAATTATCACAATGCATGTCACAATTTTTAAGCTGCAGTAATTGTGAAGGCCCTATATCCTCCACTTTCTCCGGTGCTAAAGGAGGGTGTTTCAAGCACTGTAGTGTTATGTGATTGTGCATATAAGGGGTCTTCAAGAGAAGAAGATGACACCTTAAATGGAGGATAACCAAAATGATTTTGGCTGGGCTATTAAATGTTATAAAAAAGATAAGATCACGAGCTCGAAATAGTAAAACCAATGTATACTTAAATTATGACAAGAAAACCTAAGATTTTATTTATTACTAATTAAAAGCAATATACTTTTATTCAATTCACAACTATGAAACCTTGATGTATATGAGCTTAGAGAATTTTAGTACCATGCAAAATCTATCACAACAAAAAAATAATCATATTTACCTAATTTTGATAGCTAGGAACAAATGCAAGTACAAGCATAGGTGTAGGTGTAGGTGTAGGCACAAAAGGAGTAAAACTTCGACCAAAGCTAGTATCACCAAACAAATCAGCTGCCAAATTTGTCTCACTCGTAGATGTACTAACTGGTAAAGATGTGCATGCTTAAGGACAAAACAAATAATCAAATAATACCCATAAGAAGAGTGCATGTAAGAAAACAAGAATAGATTACATGTTGTCATTCAATGAATTTCCCAAAAAAGCTAGTCCACATAGGTCCATTCCAAAAGGAAAAAACTCAAGCGGGAGTTGAAGTAAACATCTATGTTATAAACCATAGTGAAAATAGACAACCAATTTTAGTGAAATTCCAAAGAGATTAAATTCAATTTTCATGATGCCAAATTCCGAACTTGGGAGTTGAAGAAGTAACACTACCTGCAATTTTATTTCAAACATCACTTAGAATATTATTCAACAAATATAAATTCCAAACTTATTAACCAATAATATTAACAATCCTAAATATTTTGAGCAAAGAAGCAACAAAAAAAAATATTTTCATGATTTGAATAATGTTAGTTTTTGTAGCATCGGACGTGTTCTAGCCACAAAGTTTGGTGGAGAGGCTAGAATACATGAGATATCCAAAACCCATAAATCATTGCTAAAACGTCCACCAAGAGATGGCTTAATTAGATTATTAGCTGATTTTTAAATATTTCCTAAGTCTAAACTTTGGGAATATGGTTAATTAATCAGAATTAATTAAGTCAAGGTGCGAACCATCTAGATCTCACACAGATTGACTCTAATATGATCCTGGCCATTGATTAAGTTTTAATCTTGGTCATTGGTGCTCCAACAAAGGGTTATAAAAAGAAGTTGATGGGCACTTGGAGAACACACTAGAAACACTAAAGACACTTGGATAATTTGATTTTCCAAAGTAGCAACAGTTAGTTGTCGGAGAGTTTGAGCTTTAGAAGGAAGCAGAGATAGTGAGGGGCAGGGCAGTGACATTAGAGGAAGTTTTCCAAATCCAGTGAGTATGTTTTGATAGAGGCAGGGGAACCATAGTAAGGCTGACATAGGGCTCCATAGAATCCTCTAGAGGGTAGTTTGATTTTGCTGGAGAGAAGCCAAGTTTTGGTTGCAGAGGAAAGGAAAAGGTTCCAGAAGGCTGAGGAGACGTTTTCTCAACTAATGGCAAACACGACGGCTACAAAAGAAACTAATTTAGCATGTGCATGGGAATGGATTGTGCTAGGGTGATGCAGGCTTCTGCAAAGGTAGTTCAGAGGGCTCACTTAGAGTTGCAAGTAGAGCTCAAAATTTCCTGTGGGGAGAGGAAAACTCCTCACTAGACTTTTGCTAGTTATTTTCTCTATAGGATTGCTATATTCGGCATCCAAATTGTACTCATAATTTCTCACTACTGCATAATAATAAAACCCTCATCTACTGCATCAGTTTTCCCAAGTTGGGTTTTTTAGGAGACAATTGTCCAAAAATAATGGTGTCATTTTTATGTGTGTGTGTGTGCGCGCTATATTTTCTCAGTTTCTAGTGCTATTATTTTTGACATTTTATTTGTGAAAATCATAGTGTAAATTATTTGATATTTTCCATATCAATCAACAAGTAAATTAACAATTAGAAAAATAATTTCCAATTGTTATGATAGATCATATTTTCACATGGTATCATAGCGTGAGTGATCAGTCAGGAAGATCAGAAGCATAGAAGAGAATTTCATTGTTCAGAGGAAGTGGTAGGATGAAATTCTCAGATGTTGCACAATGCCTAGATAAGCAAGCCAAACGTTTGGGGCAAGAGTTCAATTTTCAGTTGCAAGTTAGCAGAAAAGTCAAGTTGCCTAGATTAGTGACTCTAGTCGTCAAAGGGAGAAACAACAACTCATATTTTTCATTGAGCATATTTATGGTTGTACATGGAGGGTTTTGCAGTAGAAAAATCATCATTGGGTGGAAGAGAAGTTCACATATAGGGGGGATTTATCTCATAGGGTTTTTAGTTCAAAAATTTAGATTTCCAGTTGTAGATGACAATAGTAGCAAGAAGATTTTCTCACTCTAGGAAGGCGTGTGAGTAGCAATGCTAGTAGTCGAGCAGGTGAAAGAGGTAGATTCCTATTTATTTTCCAGTTTTCAAGTTTCACAGATTTTGCAAAGATGACCATACGAGATTTCCAGAGAAGATCGTGCGAGTTAGCCATAATATGGATCTAGGCAGCAGATTGACTTTGAGTTGTCAGAGATAGGTACCATAGGCAGTGCAAGTTGTCTAGTATGGGTTGCAAAGAGAAGAAAGGTCAATAAGGGACAAGGATCAAAAGGAGATAATGTGGCATCACCTCCAAGAGGAGGAGGAGTATGAGACTCTAGTTTACTTAATGGGTATGGTCCAACACAGTTGCAACAAGGAGATATGTCAGATTAGTTCTAGATTGTTGCAATGATACCATCACCTTTGCTACAGGGGCCCACAATACGATAGTAGCATATTTAGTGTTAGCAGACGCAGTTAGTCATTCAAATGATAGTTGCGTAGATATTTGTAGTTAGTACCCAGGAGAAAGTTGCAGAATTAGTTACAGTGACACAAGCAATGTGAATTTCTGAGTTACATTATGTTGGTGCAGTTTCAACCAGAATATTCCTAGCACAATGCTTCATAGTCCAATTTCTAGTGCAGGAGGACAATGCAAATTTCCAAGAGGGAGCAATGAGATTTCCCATAGGGAGATCAAGGCTCATAGGTGTTATCAGGAAATCTAGTGTCCACTTGGAGCTGTTAGTCCCATTAAGACTGGTAGCTATCTTAGAAACAAACAAACTAAAACTACTTTCACTTTCCTCTATGAGAAGTAGATAAGAGGGGAACAAAGGACACCAACCTCAGTGTTGCGCTTGGTTCCTTGCTTGGTTCCTCCCCCTTCTAATAAATCTTTGCTGCTCCTTCTTCATCTACCCAGCTTCAAAGACCACCTGTGGAATCAAAGCAACATAATACTATCTAAAAATAGAGATCTACAATCATAAACAATACAAGACATATATGTATTGACGACACAAATGCATATATCACCAAAGATACAAGAATGTGGAGGAAAACTTGAATAGATTTATTAATATCAAGAATAACAAAGAGGATTACAACCAATTTTTCTAACCTAGCATCATCCTCTCAGCATGAAAGCCCTTCTTCACCTCATGAAAAGCTTAGATCACCCAACACTATGATGTTGCACCAAGAAACCAACAACACTTCCTTACAAGATACAAGATTCCAGCCCCTGGATCTCTGTGATGAGGGATCCATATATAGATGATTGAAGGGGGGTGAGTCATCTTTTGAGATTTTGATTAGTGTCCTCTCTATAATAGTTCTTGATTCCACTTGGAGATTGATGATCTCTTACTCATCACTGGGTGAATTCAGAGAGGCAAGTGTCACAGGATAAGTTTCTGGAAGATTCCATGATGATCCACCTTGCAATCTGTCTCTGCCATTTTTCTACTCTTGCACATCACACCCTACAGAAGGGCACTCTAGTATGCATCGTACCTTTTACACTGAGCAGGTGAGATGCATCGCACCCTCTGCACTAGGCAGTCTGTATGGTCTAGTTTTGACTAGTTCTGAGCAGTTTTCTGTGGAGAACTTTTGGGAGATGATGTAATCAGCTAACCTTGTTCCTTTAGGGCATGAAGCAACACTTTTAGGGACTTAGGAGCCCTTGGTTTATGGACATGTATGATTGGGATTGCAGTGCCCAAAAATGTCTATAACAGTTACCCCCTAAAGCATGAGGTCGTTAATCTTTTGATGGCAGGTGAAATGTTTTATCATGAGGATCCAAAGTTCTTTCGAGCTAGAAGGTGACCTGTAATAATATACAATACAATACATTATCTTCATAATATTTTTCATGATCTAGCTCAGGAGGGCATTCCCATTCTCAACTTTATAAATTCATTTCCATGTACATAGGACAAACAACCGTCTATGTAGTGGACTGATGATTCAGACAGAGTCATCATCCTTTGTTTTGGATGATCATCTATTCGGCAATGATGTACATTTGATGTCTTTATATTCCTGAATATATCGCAGCCTGGATGGATGAAACTAGATCTGGGGTCTTTAAACTCGTTCAATATTCACTCGGAGTACAATTCGATCCATGTGAAGGATGTTCTGGAGTCGAACATGGAAATACATCACCTGATTACCAGCCAATGATGTAAGTTGTTAACAGGCGCGAGAGGAATCACCGATAATGATGATGACCCTCAAGGTATGACAATACAATTCACGTGGTTTGAAAAAGGGACTTGGCATCGAACACCACATAAAATCTTTCGGTCGAAGGCCATTGTTGTAAACTTGTCGCCGGAAGTGAGAAACTTGCCATTGAGGCATGCAAGCTTGAATGTACTGAAAGGGTTGTTCCTAGGTCGACTTCCTAGATAACGAGCTAATTTTGACAAGAAGCCACCCATTGTAGGAGGGCCTTAATGAATCCCACATCTATGACACAGAATGGAGCAAATGATTTTGGACGTGAAAACGATCTGATGATACAGGGTTCAGGGTGGTGGTCATGAAAGAATGGAGTGTGAATGTATTGCAGTGGATGAGACACAGGTGAATTCTCTGAGCGACTTCTCTTGAACATATCAGTGACACTGACATGGATTGGTAGCGTTAACCCCAAAGATGGATGGTACGATGGACCAATGGTGATATGACCGGTGAATGGAATAACCCAACCCAACTCGGACGTGGCGTGAAAGTGTCATGTTCAAGAGCGACTTGCTACCAATAAAGTTTCTTCAAGTTTTCTTCCCAATTTTCCCTAGTCATTGCTAACGAGTACCTCTTTAATTTTATCAAGCTTGAGGAGGATAACATATTCTTGTTCTATAATTCACCCTTCGGGCGAACCCATCCCTATGTTTTAACAAGCCTAGCGAAAATGAAACTTGTTCTTGTCTATACAACAAGTTTGTCGCTATTGATTTAAAGAAGTTTAACGACAATGATAACTCGGTCCTTTTTCAATTTTAGAGAGTCTGAAAAGGGACGGGGAAACTATGATGATCCTTTTTCATCATATAATCCCTTAGGTTCAAAAAAGTATAAAATAATACGAAAGGGATGAATTTTCGATAGTTTTAACGAGCTGAACAAGACAAGCGCTCGATATTTTTGTGTAATAATCCCTCAGGTCCAAAAATATTAAAATCTAGAGGAGGGATAGCACTTCCGGTAGCTTTAACGAGCTGGAGAGGCCAATAGCTCGACAATCTTTTCATATTTTACGAGTCAGGTGAAAAGAGCTTAAAGGAGACTCGTTTTTTGAGGAAAGAGTGATAATTTCGAGTAGCAGCTGATTCCAGGTAAGGTTTTGAATTTTCCAATCATGGCAGTGTCACAAGGATGGCCAATAGAATCACTCGTTGTAGATGTTCCTCAAAAAGGGTAAACAATCAAATGGAGGCGTATGATCAATCAAACAGAGTGGAGGTGATGATGAGAACATGACCAAGTCTCAAAAGCTGATGATAATGCATTCACAATGGTTATTTACCGGAGATTGGTTCATTTTTAATGAGCTTAAACTCTGGGGGAAACATTTGCTCATTACTTCGGTTTAATTTTTAACGAGTTTGAACTTCACATAAAAACTGCTCGTGATAATGGTTATTGGTTATTTGATTCACCGTTAGCACTTTGTTCTTTCAATGGTCGTACTACCTGCTAAATTGCTTCATCAAACTGATTAGAAACGAAAACACATGCTTGAAAAAATGAGCTAAAACACTAATACCTTACTTGAATTACGTGAATAGTAATTTAAAAGTGACCTTTACCTCCCATTTTACCATTTCATTTGAACTTGGTTTTTTGGAGCTCTAGAGGTGTTTCCCCCCCTGATTTTCACTAGTTGATTCCAAGAGATTTTGCAGATGATTCTCGGCGCCATCTGAACCAGGTAAGAGCTAAAACTAAGGTCTTCAATTGCATTCTTTCCTTTTTGAATTCTGAGCATGTTTCCCTACTTTGATGAGCCCCTGGGGTTTGAACAATTCGCCCTGGCCCCATTGCACCCTTCCTATATCGAAGGGTGCGATACATACTAGACTAGTCATTGGCCAGTCAGTATGCATTGCTCCCAATACACTGTTGGGGTGCGATGGGCTCAAGGAGGGAAACTTTTACACTGTTTTCTCATGGAAATTTTCCCTATTTTTTGCCAAATCAGGATCCTGACTCTTCTCTTGTTTTTTTTTCAGAGATTCATCAGAGCAAAATGGTTGTTACATGGCAAGAACGCGAGCATGAAGAAGAGGACGTGGTTGCTTTACATGATCTGGGTACGGTAACTACACTACGAAACTGTGGCCTGCTGAAGTTTTTTCTCATCTCTAGCATGAGGCAACAAATCAACTTGTTGCAATATTTCCTCGACACCTGGGATCCTACCAACCAAGTGTTCTAGATCAGGGGCAAATCTATCCCCTTGACTATTGTGGACATCTATTTTTTGACCGGTTTATCAAGGCGTGGTGCCCCTCTCTCATTATCAAGTTCTATCCGTGGGGGTGAATCCATGAGAGAGTACATTCGCCGGTACTGCAGAGAGGGATCTCAACCGAGTACGAATGGCAAGATCAACATCTGAGATGTCATTGCCCGACCCTTGAGGACCATTCTGTTCACTTTTACTAGACTGGTTGGTAGTGCGGCTCTTCACATAGCTAACAGGTCTTATATGCAGTATGCCTTGGAATTCCTTGAACCGAAGGTGTTCAATTGGTGTGATGCAGTACTCTCCATGATGAAAGAACAACTAACCAAGGTGAAAAGCGGAAGATCCAAGAATTTTGGCTATGGTTCTATTTTGACCACTTTCGCCTTGGAAAAAATCCCACTAATGCAGCCGCAATACATTTCACTTCGTTTACCTCCATCGACTGAGCCACGGATGCAGAGATGGGTTGACCTCATGGCCCGACATGCTGGCCAGTCCTAGATTTCTTTCTCTGATACCTTCTTCGAGTGGTTCGACCATCAGGAGATGGTTTATGCCGAGTTTCCATATGTTGGCATGGATTTCCGAGGTGACCCGGATTTGGTGCTGCCGGCTGGTGAGCAGTGGGGTGCTATAGGTAAATTCTCTGACCATGTCTCTATTTATTGTTTTCATAATGTTCTTATGCTTTCTTTGATCAATACTAAACAAACTCATGTGCTCATGTAGACATTAGACTAGTTCAACCAACAGTACGCCTGAGAGCACCAGCTGTCACTCCGACAGGAGAGGCTATGGTGAGGGCCATCCTCTGTGACCTTGATGTGGTCGAGACTCTTTCATCATTATAGGATTAGGTCGAGGGTCTCACTCTTGGTATTCTGGACATGAGGACTGACGAGCTGCCTCCGAGGTTGCAGCGACATACTACTAGTGTGTCGAGTCGATGGACTAGGCTTTTACGCATGATTGCACAGGCGGTGACTTGTTATCACCAGCATCATTAGACTAGGGTGCCCCCTAGAATTTTGAGTTTTGGGTCATTTGACCGATTTTGTCTTGGTTGCAGAACATTGTGTGTAAACCATAAATAGTTATATATATATTTTTTATTTTCGGAGCTTTATTTTGGTTAAGTTACATGATCCTATTGCAAATATTGATGCAATGTTTCTTTAAATGTCGCAAATGTCTATCTAACACATAATTTGCCAAGGAGTCTATTAATCTATTTAAATTTATGGAAATATGTTGATAGTGAATGAAATTGAAATGTCTTTCCAAAATCCTGACCCTTAGGAACATACAATAGATGGCTGGATTCCGTACAGATTAGATACTAGTGAGTTGTAGAATGATGAGTTGTGAGTCTAGCCTGACGACAAGTCGGCATATGCCAAGTGTGATGGCATCAGAGAGGAGTTCTATCAACGTGTTGTATTCAGCGATATTGTTCGTTGACTGACGAATACATACTCCTCTGAAACTCACTAACTCGCTGATGGGATCGAAGACGGCCCAGGCCGCAGAAGATAGGTTCCGCGAACTACGACTTGCTGCGTCAACATATCCAACAAATGATTCCAATAGGTTCATCATCTGCAACAAATGCAAAAAAGTGGATTACCTAACCAAAACAATTACCCTTAGCGAAAACAAAAATGCAACAAAAGCACAAGGATTACTACGCTGAATTAAGCATAATAACACTTGAGGTACAACCTGTTGCAGGGTTGTGCTAGTGGAATCCCATCATAATCCACCAACTCATAGGGCCCTTTTGCTAATACATGCTTAACAATATAGGGACCCATCCATAAAGACTTAAACTTACCCGCTCCCAATTTATCGGACTCCTAGTCGTAAAGTAAGACTAGGTCACCTTCTAAGAAGACACGAGGTTTGACATTTTTGTCGAACTATGCTTTGACTCATTTCTTATGGGCTTCCTTAGCCGAAGCGACATCACGACGGGTTCCATCCAATTGGATTAATTCCAAGAAACGAGCCTCTTCTTCAAAAGTTCTGGGGAGGAGGTCGACCGCGAGCTTGAGGGATGAGATTTCACACTGAACTGGCAAGATTGCTTCCAGGCCATACAACAGTTGAAAAGGTGTAAACCCAGTTGCATTCCTCACCGATGTCTGGTATGCCCACAAGGCCGAGTACAGGATCAAGTGCCAACTTTGTTTATGGACTCCAATCATCCTTTACAGCATGCGCTTCAGGAATTTGTTGATTGCTTCAACTTGCCCGTTAGCTTGCGGATAATACGGAGTAGAGATGTCATGGGACAGTCCTAATTTGGTAGCCAACTCAACCATCATGTGATTGCGAGAATGTGATCCATGATCTGTGACTATGGCCTGTGGAACACCAAATCTGGAGACTACATGATTGAAAAAGAAGAGGGAAACCATTTCGCTGCTGTTGTTTAATGTAGGCATCTGTTGGGTTGTGATATATTCTTTCCACATAGTTAACAGGGGGTTTGAGGGGTACCCGTAACCCCACTTTATGGGGTCTGGGGCAGCGCCCCAGAAAATTTTGGTTTTGGACCCTAT